>JASDQU010349381.1:0-12210 GCA_032191745.1 Picea mariana
ATCTTGTAGAGTAGTACTTTACTTAAGAAAGAAAACTCATCATATTACATTAATAAAAAAATTTAATCATTATTTCAAATTATATTGTTATTTTTTAACCAAAACAAAAGTATATTTTCATTAAAAGATGGAATCACTAAAGCTAGCAACAATTACATTTAGCAAGTTCAAAGATTGTACAAAAAATGTACATATTTCTAATATATCTACTATATACTCTAATGCCTTCTCCAAACATGAGTTCCATGTAGGTGACTTGCTTAAAAAATTTACCCAAAAAATTTACAACTCGAAAAAATATTCAAAGACATTCAAGGGTGGACACTGTCTTGACCTTCATTAGCTAAGTGTGGGAATCTTAGTTCTTCAACCTCCAAGTGATCATGATTATGGAAAATAGTTTCATATTTCCTTAATTCTACTTGCAATGAATTCCCAGAACCGTAGTTATTTGAGAGAGAGAGAGAGAGAATTATGTTACAATCAACTTCCAGAGAATCTATTCATTGTTTCTAGAGAAGGAGAAGATTCAATATGTTTGTAGTGTGTGTAACACTGGCCTGCTCTAATTCAGTTATTTTCAAAGAAATATGCATTAGAGCACTATTGTTGGCATGAGTGATTTCTTCATGCTTGTGGAGAATCCTTCGAATCTCTTTCAAATTTGGATTATCCATGACTATTTCTAAAATTCCTTTCACAATGAAAATGAAGGGGAAGATATCGGGCCAGACAAACCCTAGACACAAATTTCTAGTTCCAACCTTTTGAAAAACTAAAAGAAACAAAATAACTCTATTTTGATTATGCCAATATGGGTCATAAAAACACCAAAAGAAATAGGCATTGAGAAGAGGAACTGAGAGACCAAAGCTTTCTTGGGCAGAGGGTGGTGAAAGGAGTTACACACATTAAAGACTCAACACATCCAGAAGCCACCACCCATGGACACCTCTACATAATTCCGCCACAAGGCACGATGATCCCGCACCAGATTTCCTCAATTTCCACTAATTCCTTACCAGGCTCACTCCCATATATCCCATTCCACAAATTCTGGTTCAAATCAACTAGAGAATACCCCTAGGTAAGCCACATTGTTGGTAATACCCTATATATCAAATGAAGGTTGATTCTTATGCATTTAATTGCCTTGAGTAGAACCATTTGACCCAAGTGTGAGAATTGCGTAGGTCACATGCCATCATTCCCACTTCGCTTCCAACTATTTATTGTAAATGAATGCATGTTGAAAAAGGTGCTATTAAATGTGTTATGGGATGGGTATAAGGCCACATACCCCATTTTTAATTAGTATACTAGAGCCTAAGGAGGATGACACCTTGGCCCAATGGTTCACTTCTCTGGTCGTTCAAATCTCTTTTTATATGATAAAATAAGACCTGATCAAATTGGAAGAGAATTCATTTTATTCTTGAAATGAGTGAGCTCAGTTTGTTCCCCCCACGTTAGCTTGACCTATCGTTGCTTTGATAACCAACATAGAGTATCCCAATGTTGTCAAGGTTCCAATACCTTCTTCCTTTGCGATAAAGAGGCCCCAACATAATGAGTAAGCCTCAACGAGATTGTTTGAGACGTTTCCAAGCCCCTGGGCATAGTAGACAACCTTGTTTCCTCCGAGATCATGGAAACTGCCCCCCACACTTGCCACCTCTGGATTGTTCTTAGAAGTTCCATCAAAGAAGAGAGTCTAAGAATGTTGTTGAGTCTTCTAGGCCAAAAAGTTAGAGGGCTCTTTCCTAATTATCCAATGAAGAAAATAGTTCACTCTATTTTTTATGTGGGAGATGCTAATGTGATCCAACTTAAATTGTGATAGCTAAGCTTTTTCCATACCATCTACCTCATGATCCTGTGTTTTTATTCTCAATCACAAATGTTTAGAGAGAAGAGAAACAACCTTTAAGGTAGTTTGAAGTAGGTTGCAGATTTTTTTGTTCCTAGCAAGCCAAATTTTCCAGCAGAGGAATTTTTGCAACGCTTCCCATACCCATTTGAAGATTAGTTTATGCTTAAACTCCCTCTACACATATGACACCATTGTGAGAAGACTTCATCACAAGTTTGTGGCCACCTAGCTCGATGAGATATACCAGCCAACACATGTGACCACACTTCTTTGACATAATTGCAATCAAGGAACAAATGATGAATCAATTCCTCTGCATTGACACATAAGACACATTGAGAAGGGCTTGATATTGTTTTTTTCTTTAATTTCTCCGCCGTGAGTGTTTTTCTATGTGCCATGATCCAACATAAAATGTTGATCTTAGGCAATTCGTTGTTGTTCCATATCTTCTTCCAGAGTGTTGAACGTCAAGGGAGATTTGTTGCCTCCAACTGGAAATGATAGCCAATGCTAACTGAGAAGAGTGAGTCTCCCTACCCACTACTTTCTTTCTCAAATATGTTCCACAGAGCACAGCTAAAGAATGTTTGAGCTAAAGAACTAACAAGAGGTATTAGTGGATTCAGAGGGGACCCAAATTTCCCCCCTAACCAATTCCCAGAGGGCTCATCCCAATCAAAAATGTCGTAAAGAGAATGAATTTTTTGATCCTCCATCCATGCTTGAAGAGGGGCCAGATCCTCTCTTCTAGACAATTTCTCCTTCCCATGTATGCCATCCTCTCAATTTCTCGCAGATTTCCCACTCTCTGGGATCCAAGTAATCTTCTCTTGGATGACTGAAGTGGAAAGTTTCACAAGCTTTAAAATGGGGGAGCCTTTGAGTTCTTTTAGTGATAGTTCTTAACATCTTTTCCTTCTTCCTTTGAAGTTTTTCCTCCATAAAACCTTCTTCCACCATGTTGGTTTACCAATGATCATCCTCCACAACAATTTCACACCCTATTGCCATATGCATCATTGTTGGATCTCTGATTCCAAGCCCACCTCTGTCTTTTGGGTTCATGATCATTTTCCAATTGATGAGATGATATTTATTTCATTCAATCTGCCCCCTTGCCATAAAAATGTCCAGATATTCATTAAAATCTAGGTCATGATGGTGCGAGGAGCCAACAAAGCCAAGCATTGGCAAAGAGGCAGGGCAAAGAGAACAACCTTTACGAGAACCACACAACCAGTAGGATTAAGCCACTCGAAACCCCATTGTGTAAATTTAAGCTTAATTTTATCCACAACACTGTTTCAGGCCTGCAAGGAGGAGCTTCTTAAATAGATAGGAATCCCAAGATATTGAAATTTGCTAAAGGAAATTGAAAGAGTCTAGAAATTGTGTGCATCACCCGTAAGTTAGCATTCCATCCATAGATCCGACATTTCCTTCTATTAATTGCTCCTCTAGAATCATCCAAGAAGGAATCTAGAATTTGGTTAAACCTTGAAGCTATGATTAGGGAGGCTCCACCAATGAACAACATATCATCAATGAATTGAGAATGGTTGACAATTTTAATTCCTTCGACAATTTTAATTCCCAGTAGATTTCCAATGACCCTCTCAAATTCCAACTTGTGGCTAAGTGAGTTAACCATAATGATAAACAAAAGAGGGGACAAAGGGAAACCTTGTCACAATCTCCTGATGCTTTGGAAGAAGGATGCATACTAACCATTAATTAGAGGGGCTATCCATGGTGAGTACAAGATGCTATCCAATGAACAAAGGCAGAGTTGGAACCAAATTGTCCAAGACCTTGAAGAGAAATGAGTCCCTGACACAATAAAATACATTCGCCATATCTAGTTTTATAATTATCCCTTTCTCCCTTGTTGCTAAGCTGGAATGAATAACTTCCTACACCAGTACATTGTTGTTAATAATTTGTCTATTATGCATAAAACCTCCTTGATTAATGAATGATTAATGGAAATAATCTTTTAGACACATATTTTCTTAGACAAAGAACAATTCTAATCATAATTTTATATAAGGAATTGCAAAGGGAGATGAACTTGAATCTGGAAAAAGACGAGGGAATAACTTCCTTTCGAATTAAAGCAAAAAATAAAGAATTCATATTACCCTTAATTTGCAAGAATGATGAGCATACTGAAACATTCTTCTAAAATCATGTTATATAAGATCCCACAAGAACCTAAAAAAGGATATGGAAAAGCCAACTGAACCAAAAGCTTTGTTTGACTCCAGTCTCCAAATCACTTTTTTTATTTATGCTTCTTCAATAGGCAAATTATATTAAAATTTTAAATAAATAAAAAATTAATAAATAAATACATGTTTTATTTTAATGGGAGTGGTTTACTAATGGTAGGGAAGTCCTCATATTACATCAATCACTCATTGGGTTTGGCATTTTCAGGTCAACATTGTAACTATTTAGATGGTTGGATTTGAGAACTCAAATTACATCAATCGATTTCTTTTTTTTCTTTTTTATTATCATTTATTGGGTTTTCTTTGATCATTTATCGGGTTAGGCATTTTCACGTTGACATTATAACTATTTAGATGGTTGGATTTTGTATAATGTACCCTGATTTTGGTAAGTAATGGAAGGGAATTCATCATGTTACATCAATTTAATCAATTCCTTTTCTATTATCATTTATTGGTTTTCTTTGATCATTTATTGGGTTAGGCATTTTCACGTTAACATTCTAACTATTTAGATGGTGGATTTTGTACAATGTACTATGATTTTTGGTAAGTAAGTGATAGAATATAAGGGAATTTATTATGTTACATCAATTTTTTTTTCCTTTGATTTAGGTTTGAAATTTTCAAGTTAATATTATAATTATTTATTATTTTGATAATGTTACATCAATTTAATCAATTCCTTTTTTATTATCATTTATTGGTTTTCTTTGATCATTTATTGGGTTAGGCATTTTCACGTCAACATTCTAACTATTTAGATGGTGGATTTTGTACAATGTACTATGATTTTTGGTAAGTAAGTGATAGAATATAAGGGAATTTATTATGTTACATCAATTTTTTTTTTCCTTTGATTTAGGTTTGAAATTTTCAAGTTAATATTATAATTATTTATTATTTTGATAGTTAGATTTTGTATAACTTATTTTGATAAGTAAATAATAAATATGTTATTATTATTATTTTTTTAAAATTATTTTATATATTTTATTAAATATAATTTTTTTTTTTGTAAGTTAGAGTATATATTAGAACTTACTAAGTAGTAAAAGTTACAACTATTATGTTATCCCAAGAGGCTGTGGCAACATTGTTTTGGTGGGAAACCAATGTTGTCACATGGCCATTAAGGTTTACAGTATCCATGCAAAATTTGAAAAACTGTAAAAAGCATAAAATGTAAAGTGCTAGATCTAGAATGCTACGCAGGGCGAAAATCCTTTTTGCTAGACTGTCCATATCGAAAACAAAAAATTGAAAAGAGCTAAAACTGTAAATTCCTAGATCTAAGAGGCCGCGTAGAGCGAATAACTTGTGAGTTATAATGTTTGGAAGCATTAAAACATGGGGAACTTGAGCAAGAAGAGTTATCTAGAGCTGGGGTCGAGCCTCTGCTCGTTCCTTTGGTCTTGCGTGGTGTCCCTGCCTAACGCACCTGTGTCCGAAATAACTTGCCTGAGATCTTGTAGAAGAGTCAGCAAGAGCTCTTCACGACGAATCCGTTCGTCTGCCCTGTGTTGCATCTCTTTGATGATGCCATTTACGTCCTTAATTGCTTGCTTGATTGCATCCAAAGAGTTCTTGAGAGCTTCCTTCCCAGTGCAATGGGTGCAAACAAGAGAGGGCAGAGGGGGTGGAGGTAAATCCGAGGACGAGGTGGGGGAGTCGGGAGAGGGGAGGGGGGAGGACGAGGAAGAGAGAGGGACTGACGGAGTAGGGAGAGTGGAGGGTGGAGTAGGGGGAGGTGGAGGCTGGTGGGGAGGCGACAACTCTAGGTTGAGCTTTGGAGCGAAGCCCAAGGAATTGTCGTGGTTGTTGAACCATTCTACTCTACAGGCATAAGAAGATGACAATGGAGGGAAATTTGGAGTAGTGGCTCGTTTGGGAGGGTGGTTCGAGGAAGTGGCATGAGATGCAGTAAGGGGACGCTCCAAGGTGGAGGCATGCACAGAGTCTTGAGGCGAGCTTGGAGGGGTCTGCTTGCCTCGTCCTCTCGAGCCTCTTCCTCTTGCAGCGTACCAGGCTGCCCTTGTTTTTATTTTCCTTGAAGTCGAGGCATTAGGAAAAACAACAGAAACTAGAGATGGAGTGTGTGAGAATTGTTGTTCGAAGGACATGAATCAAGCCAGAACCATAAGAAAAAGTGGACCGAAGGGTGATTGCTAGTCGTAGAGGTCCGAGAGCGCCAAGGAAACTCGAGCCATAGGCAAAAAACTAGACAATCTGCAGGAGGAGGCCAAGGCTCGGGAGGTCGAGAGCTTGAATGAGGCATGGCTTTCCAAAATGCTGGCCTAAAAACGCTGAACCGGGCAAGGTGATGGGACTAGGCCTGCGGCCAACCCATTTCCATTATCGCTCCCACGAACTGGAGTGCCATAACATTAAACTGATCCGATTTCAAATGAATGCAGAGGTGTTGCACCAGAGGAATTAAACGCATGGATTAATGGTGGAGGTGAGTGCGGGCTGCGCTGGCTCGAGGTGGCGTGAAATGTGGCCATGTGTCTGCCCGTCTGGCCATCCACCCGTCGTGTCCGATATCACCTCATCCGGGGGTATTTTATTAAATATAATTATTAAAACTTGTGATATTTAAAAATTAAATATAATCATTAATTATATATATAAATATTATGATTTTTTATTTTTTTTGGTTATTGATTGATAAGGTTTTGCATAAATGTATTTAAAAAGAAATTCATAAATAATAATAAAAAAGTTTGAATAGTATATCACTAATATCACTCTTTTTATTTTTAGATGGGGAATTATTTCAATATTAGTGCTAATGATTTTAGAAATTAGTTTTTTTATGATTTTTGTTTTCATTTTGAATAGTGTAAGATTGTTTTTTTTGAAAGAATAAAGATTGGTAGTTAAGTATTTGCTTTGTTATTCAATTGAATCAAAGACAACTTTCCTGAAACAAGGCTAGAAGTCATTACAACAATATACTCATTATGAGCTTAATATGTCATTTATGAGAATTGAACCTGGGTGGGGAGAATAACAATCATTCCTCACAACCATCCAAACTAAACCCAATTGACATGTATAATATATAACATGGAGTTTAAAGCAAAAGAATAATTCACCTTTTCATGTTTGTGTTTTTTATTTTTCTAAAGAAAATATTGTGGGTAAATTAAGAGATGTTTCTCCACATTTATGGATGATAGTTCTAGTAAATTCGTGAGTATAAACTAGTGCACATTATCAATGAAGATGCACTTGCAGACATAAAACTAGCCAAATACTTACCAATATTGGCAACAACTAGTTAAGCAAACCCCTTGGACTCATGTTTATCTATTACAAGATCAATAGTAGATATTATTCTCTATTTATAATTCTTCATATTTTCAATCATGAATTCATTATAAAACCCATAAGTGTGTTGCCCTTTTCATTAAAAAGCTTACTCAATTTTGTAAAGTGTTATTACATACCTCTAAATCTAAATCTATCTAGAACCTATTGTCTTACAACCCCAATATTCAAAAAAATAGAAAGAAACACAAATTTTATTGGCTTTCATAAGAGCACTCGATGCCAAATTTCTTATACAATTCAAAGTTTAAGTTATGTTCATAAAACACACACACACACACACACACACACACACACACATTTGTGACGGGTGGAATCAACAACTTGTCGAGTACGTACTCGCGTGACATGGGGTCATGTTATCCAAGTGCTAGCACTATAACTTCTAGGCATGCCAACCTATATATATTTGTGTGACTAGTGGAATCAACAACTTGTCGAGCACGTACTTGTGTGGCATGGGGTCGTGTTATCCAAGTACTAGCACTATAACCTCCAGACATGCCAATCCGACCCCTCACACAACACACAAGGTAAGTTGAAGATTTCAAACTAGTAACTTCACATAACAAAGTGCCTTAACAAAGTAAATCGAGGATTTCGAACCAATAACTTTACATAACAAAATACCTTAACAATACACTCCATCACCAATTATTCTACACTTAAAAACCATTCAAAAAACATATTATTATGATGCATCTCTATTCTCAGTAATAACACTAATCCCATCTTTCCTCGTAGACATCTAGCTTGTAATATTGTATTTCTCCTTCCCTATTTTATTTTATGAAAACCCAAAATCTTTAATATTTTATTTTACGAAAACCCAAAATCTTTAATATGACTCGTCCCTATGTTAAGCCCTATTTACCGAATTTGATGACCTGTAAACATTAATAATAAAGTACATGAATATTAAATTTAATGTTGACCCCTAATTACCGAATTTGATGACTTGAAGAGATTAATAATAAAGTAAATGTATATCATATTTAATTTTATAAAATAGGCATTAAAGGACGTGTAACTGGATATTTAGAAGAGTGCACACGAAGGCCGGGGATGCCATTTATCTAACCATGGATTGAGTCAAACCCCTTGGGTTTGAACCGGGGTTGGAAAGCCGTGATATGGGCAGAAGCTTTTGGGAATTTGGCCTTCCGTGTGATAGGTAGAGCGCGACTTCAAAGGAGGAGCAGCTTCGTACCAAATCGACCTATATAAAAGGCCTGCGCTGGCACGCCGAGGTCTCGAGTTCGAATATGTTGCACGGATTTTTTGGTTCGTCTTGCAAGGCATAAGAAGCCAACAGAAACAGCAGCAACAACAAAAGAAGGTAAAGACAAGTGAATTTTGTTGGGATGGCTGCGGCAACAGGAAGAGCTCGGGCCGATTACGATTACCTCGTTAAGCTGCTATTGATAGGGGACAGTGGTACGTACCCCAATTCTGCCCATTTCTTTCTATATCAGTTTTCATTTAATATTTGCTGCAATCCTCTTCTTGGCCCTGGATCTCATGAAGCACTTTACGATCTGTTATTCTCATGACCTCCTATTGAACTTGTGACCTGCAATTGGAAAAATTCATCACCTTTGATTTCTACACGTCATTTTGGGAGCTTTGACCCGTGGCTAGTTCATTAAGGGCGCCTGGTACAGGTGCATGTATATTGAGTAGCAATGGACTGTCTGGACCCCTGGGCAGTTCGATCCTGGCACCTCTAGCCCCTTGCATGTCTTGGTCACCTGTTAATTTTTGACACGTGTAATTTTTATGTTTTAAAGTAAAAAAAATGTCTAGGTCGCAGGTCTATAGTATTAGTTTAGTTCTCAGATGCCAAGAGCACTCGATCCGATTTGAGGTATAACCGTGGGCTTGTTAAAATACTTCACTGAAAGTATGTGAATGGAGTTTATAATCCCATGCGATTGATTTGTATTATATTCTTGATTGGGAAGAGAGGGGGGGCCTGAGTGACACCTAGCAAGGATTAGATTAATCCTATCTAATCAATAGACCAAGCTCTTACCAATCACAAGATCGAACTTTGTAGCGAATCAACATGGTATTGTTTTGCTGGTGAGGTCAACAGAGTGTTAAGCCATCTACCAGGGCTCCATTCTCGCTGTGGTCCGTCCCACCTGTATGGCGTGAATTTCAAAGGGACGAGGCCAGGTCCAAGTCCCCAGAAATTTTGCCAAAATAGCTACCCATAGAACTGGCACCTAAACCAAAGAAAGTGTGCTCTTTGCGGTGAATCTCCTTGAGGCATTCGTCTTCCTGGTCAATGCAAAAGTATCATTCATCTTATTTCATCCCCTTTTTGCCCATCTAATTTGAATGCATAAACAACCTGTAAATCTCTCTAACATTATGCTTTGAAGGAGGATATGGGGCCGTGCTCCTCATATTTACGGCTATGTAAAACATTACTCAAATTTTCCTGCATTTCGTATCTCCATTGCCTTCCTTGACGGCGTCTTTCCTCTCACTGACTTAAAGCTGACCCCTTTCTTGGGCAAGGTTAAACCTTAATTGTTAATGGTGTTTTTTAGCTCAATGTTAATTAGCTCTTTAGTTTGTCGAGGGCACGGTTTTAATGCTGTTCTTTGCATTCTTTCGTTCTTGGGAATACTCTTTTATTTGTTAATGGAGAAGGTATCCTTCTTTTATTTGTAATTGTGATCTCTTCCAATTTTTTTTGAAAATATTAGCTGCTCTAGAACTAACTCGTCTTCTTTTCTGTCCATATCATTTTTTCAAATTCTTTTGTATCTTCTACTGTCAACTCATTATCTTTCACGCCACCTATTTAGTTTAATATTAATTTGGATATAATAGGGATTTCTCAATTTGTCGTTTCTAACTATACCATACTATAACAATTTAGGTTCATTGGCAGCCAACCAATTTTGTTTTGCAATATTAAAGTCCAATTTTGTTGCAAGCTCTATTTTGCCATTTTATGTTGTTGCTCCCTTGAATGCGATGCAATCCTTGGGTTAGTTGTGGAAATACCAAAAGAACCATTTGAGTAGGGTACAGTCATTAGGGAGGTTGTTGGAATGAGCTCCAAAACCCAACAACAATCTTGTTTATTTGGCACTGTAACATGTAAATCATCATGGATTTCAATGTGAAAGGTCCACATAATTGTCTTAGATTAATTTACCAAACAGATCTGTCCAGATTTGCTTTGCCTTTTTCTCCTTTCTAGGTAGGAAAGTGAGTTGAGCGCTTGTGGGTGCGCGCGAGGCTTGAGAGGGAGGGGAAAAGTATAACCTTGAATATAGGGGGCTTCATCCCCTCCCTCTTAAATGGTCCCATTCATATCAGAGTGAATTGGATTGAAAAGGAAGGCCCTATTGAATGGATATGGTGCTCAAAATGGACAGAGTTTCATTTAGAGGGAAAAGGCGACACAGTGGTACTTGGCTTGGATTAAGTCGACTTTCAATTGACATAACTATTGCCATAGAGATGTATCTAAGAGTAAATCTGAAGTAAGCAAGGTACTGCCATTTAATTATTGCCAGATGACGAAGGTATAGAGATGTATCTAGGAGTAGATACGAAGTAAACAACGTAACGATGGGGAGGGTGGTTGTATGTAGAGAATGGATAAGACAGAGAGGCAAGCTGCAAAACAAAATTCCATGAGGCCTTTTACATGTTTTATAACCTTAGCATGCCATGTGAAAGGAGTTCAAGAATATGCTAGCTCCCAAAAGCCAAAAGACTTCATAGAGAAGGTTTATTAGTAACCAGAGGACGATAGATGCTTGTCTGCGTCTCTACATCCTTGTTTATGTATTTTGAAGTAATCAAGAACACATGCCAAACCAATAGCATTTTGTAATTTGCGACGTGGAAGAAAGATAGACATTAAAGTTAAACTTTAATAATTAACAGAATTGAAGAAAAGAGAAATGTGCTTTTCAGTGACATTATATATGCTTTTCACGGATACATTATATACAACTAAGCCAATTTCATCGAAGCAATTAAGAGTTGATTACTTTGTTGTCTAAGTATTAGAGAATTGGTTGGCTAGTGGAAACAGGTAGCATGGTAGGATTTAAAGGAGACCGTCTCTCTTGATAAATGAATCAAGGGTGCATACACGGTGCACGAGATTATAAATGTGTTTGGACCGTCATTTTTAAGTATCTTGATCCTAGCCTTTGAAGTTACCTTTAGGAGATCCCTGCGGGCATGACCCTTATCGGGTACAGTGGCTTACCTCTTTGTTCCTATTTCACGACCCTTACCAAGTATAGTGGTTTATCTCTTTGTTTCTAGTTCATGTATTCCTACGCTGATCATATGTGATATTATGTTGAGTACTCGTTCTTCAAAGATTGGATATACTCCTTTTTTGCTTTTTGAGTTTGTGAGCTGGACGTACGTGATTATATTGAGTATTCTGCATCAAATATTGGATATTTTCAATCTCCCATGGTATATGCTTAGATGATTCAGTTTATGGTAATTATCTACTTTGATGAACATGCTATTCTTAGTGCCAAGGCCCAAGTCTTTGGTTTCATGATGGAAACTGTTGTTTCCAAGTTGAATCTTCAATTTCTTTGCAGGCAATTTTTAATGTACTTTTATAATCCTTCCAAGGGATTCCATGCTACGTTGATTGACAGATACGACATTCATAATTTATTGATCTAGGTTGTTGAAAGTTGTGAAAATTTTCTAAAATTAGCTCAGAGCAGATTTATTATCTTTATAGGAAAGATTTATTAT
>JASDQU010349382.1:0-12309 GCA_032191745.1 Picea mariana
GACGGGGTTGCGGCATCTAGCCCCAAGCTCCCTGGAAAGATTGTGTTTGAGGAATTACAGCCCATCCATGGTTCTGGTAAGCACCATGGCCCTGTCTGGGATTGTAAGACCCTCCTCTCAGATGATTCATAAAAGGTTGGTTGGGCATCATTCCAGTAGGAATTTTCTGATGGGGGTTATAAAAATTTCCCCCAACTGGATTGGATTTGGGTTGGGGGTTTCCCAAAGCATGAAATTGACCTCCTCTAGGTGTGAATGTAGAGGATAGAGGTGGATTCGTCATGCAAAATGTGTTGTTCGAAATCAGCACTGAGGAGGTAGGGGTATAGGAAGGAACTTGAGAAGAAGCTTGTCTGCCAGGTTGGTTGCTCCACCCAAAAGCAAGAGGATTAGACCCGGGGTTAAAAGCAATAATGCCTCCAATATTAGGAGTCGTTTGAGGAATTTGAGCTTCTCTATCTTGATTCCAGAATAACTCATCATTTCTCTTTCTGCACTCAAATCACCACTGAAAAAGCTCCCACTAAACCCAGGTTTATCACAGACCCAAGATAAACTTGATCTATCAAGATTGAGCCAAACCCTCAACAACAAAGGCATCCCTATGAAGCCAAAAATGAGCTCTGATACCACATGTAATTTTTAAACCTGTGAAGTAAAGCAATGCATATAGATTCTTAAGAAAAACAAAATTTAATCAATGGCTCATACACAGATTACACAGAGATTTTATACCGAAAACCCTCAACTAGGAAAACCTTTCTTATATTCATTATCTTGAATTTCACCATTCACTATACAATATATACAATGTTTTTAGGTATTTCGTAGATACTAAAACCCTAATCCCTTAATACGGGATTAATTTACAAAAACGCTAAAAATAGCAAAAAACTGCCCCAAAGAAAGAAAATTTGAGGTGTTGCCCTGAACCCCGTCGGCCCCAAGCTACTACGTGTAACCGGGGGGGGCATACCTATCCCCCTCTGGGACCCCCCTAGGAAAGCGCCCGGTGCACATGGCACAAATAGAGCACTAGAACGAGGGATCGTCAGACGCAGTTATCATATCTGACGCGCCCACACACACACATGCAAAGAATATAACACATACCCAACAAAAAGAAAGAATGCCTCCCATATTAGGAGTCATTTGAGGAATTTGAGAACCACCAAATGAAAATGGAGTGTAAGGAGGTGTAATTCCCCCAAGCCCAATGCTAGCATTAGGGCTAGCAACTGAGATGGCATTCGAAAACTGTGAAGTAAAGTTCGGCATACCATAGGAAAAAGGACTAGAGACCATGGAGATGGCATGAACATTATAGCCTGATAAGTGACCTAGAGACCCAAAAGGTTTTGAGGCAAGAGATTGAGCATTCACTATAGGCCGAGCCATAGTAATGATAAGTGCCTCTAGCACTACAACCATTGTGGTTGCAGGAGTCGAAGGGGTTCCATTAACTATAGTGGGTGTGGGAGTCAAAGGGGTCCCAATGTTCCGAAAACTAGGTTGAGCACTCATCCTTGTAGAATCACAAGTTTGAACAATGGAGGTGTGTGTACCATGTCTAATAACTATGTGCCTTTTAAAAAGGAAAAGACTCGAAATCTAGTGGTAACTGTAACAAGCAACGGGACTGGCGGGGATGTTGGTCCGACTCCACGATGACTTAAGACTCTAAAGACAAAAAATAAATCCTAAGGCCAACTAGTAATCAAAGAACACACCAAAAGTCAAACGGCCAATATGCACACCAATGGGGTAAAGTGGATGAAAGTGGCCTCCCTCCCTAAAGAAGGTATGTCTCGCAAAAGAGGGGCTTGAGACTTCATGCTAAATATTGGAGGTAACAGAATCAGTTATAAGGGCCCTCATGGGATTAACAACCAGTCGGTCAGATCCCCCCAGAGACGTAATCCTCCATAAAGTTTTGTGTGTTGTCTGACCCTTATCTGACCCAGGGTACCTGCAGAATAACCCCTGCAAGTAACCTATGTGGCACCTCATTCAAGAAACTAAGCAACCAATGTATAATTGATGCAAAGGTGAGCAGTCGTAACTCAGGTCCATCGTATGGGCAGGGTAGAAAAGATCGAAAACTTGAAAGTACCGCCTCTCACGGAGGTAAAGGCACTAGCAAGATCCCCAGATATGAATAGATCCCTAGAAATATCTATGGCGCTAAGAAGGTATTGGGGGGATATCCCTTCAACCAACCTCACGTGACCTCATGATTAAATCCAGTGTGAGAGAAGCCTCTTGATATTACCAATTATACAATGGATTTTTCCACTCCCTTTGTCAAACACATATGTTGATTTAATTTCCTTGGAGAAGTTTACTCACAAAATCTTATTCCAAGGCACTAAATCCTAAGTTAGTTTGTGCACCCTAGAAAATAAAATCGTGACTAATCAATTTTAAATTGTAGCATTAATTTTAGTAGTCATGATTACTCAAAAAGGTATGGTAGTGAAACTCATGATGTTATGACTCAACAAGAAAAGTAAATATGAATATAATGCAAAGTCCTAACTTCAATTTTCAATGAATGATATGCTTCTAATAACAAATGCAATTTTCAATTTCAACTCTGCAATTCCGAAGTAAAAATGAAATATTTCTTTACATGCACTAATCTAATGACAAAAGACTCAAAAGATCAAAAATGCTAAGCAATGCAAAATGCCTATAATTTTTGTATTTTAAATATAAGAAAAATGAAAAAGCATGGACTAAAAAGCAACTTGATATATAAAACTCTACTGTGTATAGAAAAAGATAACTCAAGAAGAATACCAAGGAATGAAACACAAAGCCCAATGTACAAGGACAATCAAAATGAAAAGGTGATGAGAAATACTCTACCCAAAAATTCAAACCTAGATAGGTTTCATGTCATCCCACAGGCACTTAATAGTCACTACAGAGACCCAAGAAGACTCAGCACACACCAAATCCCACCCAGCAACCACCAAACCCATCAAACAAGCAAATGAGTCTAGTGTACGTGACTGTTCAAGCAAACAGAGCGTATGTACGAATCTTGCAGAGGGACAGCCCGCGTATATACATGACTGTCAAGCCAAAAAACATGTATATGTTTCAAAAACAAAGCCAGGTAAGGGAGAAGGTTGAAAAACTCAGAACCAGAGTGAATAGAGGTTGTCAAGCAATGATACTACAAGAAACGCAATAGGAACGAGAGAAATATAAGGAGGAAAGTACTCCAAACCGTAAGAAATAAGATTCAATCCCCAGTATGGTCGCCAATTCTATTACAAGGAAAATCTCTTTATGGCTAGGGTAAACCACAGCAGACAGAAATGACTGCAAAAATCAAATCTCTTCTCAAGTATGCTATGTAAAACAATATGCTAGCAAGATAAGATAAAAGGCCTACCTCGTCCAAATGTTCGATGAAGTCCACCGTTGAGCACTTGACCCAAAGCAATATACTTGCAACTAGTCCTCAACAACCAAGCAAAGCAAGCATATGGTGATAATAAATGATGTTAGGACATTCAAAAGCATAATCCATTAATAAACATGAGAAATACGCCCATGGAATAATAATTCAAATATTTGCAACATATCAATTGGACGAGAAAAGAGTATTTCTATTAATATATGATCAGCAGAAGTGAAAATGTTACAGACTTCTGTGTCGGCATAGTTCAGAACCGAGAAACTAAGTTCCTTCTAGCTGGGCCTCCACCACTTCAATCCTCCACCAAAGGCAAGCTCATAAAAGAGAAACAATGGGGTTCTCAATAAATAAGGGAAGATCTTGGGGACTGAACACAGTGTTCATACTTAAAGGATAAAGGGATGCAAACTCAATCTGAAGTAAATAATTTCTCCAGAGTAACTTTTCTCTCAAAGTTGAAATCTTTCTCCTCTTTTCCATAGCTTGGAATTGGCGCATTTATAGCCTTCAAATGGAACTAAAGGACCGAGTCGAAATGTTTCCAGTATATCGAAGGCCAACGATCATAGATATCTTGTCGTGACATGAAAACCTAACATTAATTTTCATTTTTTGGCACAAATCTCGGTGTACATGGGTTGTAGTGGTGTAGCCTGCGTATACGCATGATGTATAGTATGCAAGGTGCATACATGTGGAAAAATATGTATTTTTATCTCTAGTATTTTACAAACAGAGACGATAAGTCTGCATATGGAAATGGAAAAAGGCATTCTATGAAAGATTGCATAGGGTGAGGAAAATATTTCTATAACATCAATTTGCAATAAATGAAAAAAAAATCCCATTCTCCCAATAAAGGGGCTTCTCCTCTAAATACCTAGTGAGGAATTTTATTTGTCCAATGTCTGAAGCTTCCAATCAAATATTTTAACTAAAATTGTGCTTGAAGATTACCTTGTAGAGAGGATATGAAGATCGTAGGCTCCTAATCATGAGGATGAATAGTAGAAATGGTGGATTCAATTCTTTTAGGACTATGCCTCGATAAAGCACATGAAAAAATAGTATTTTAATGAGGGCACATCATGTCACCGCTCAAAATTTGTAGATCATGTCTCATGTAGCTCTTTCGAACACTAGTTAGGATCAATGGTGTCCTTCCATATGAGACCTCGAGAAGCATATACAGAGGATAATTGGTCATCTCTTGTAGAGGAAGTCCCATAAAATAGATGTTTGAGCAATGAATGAATCTCTTATGAGGTGGAAGCTTCCCAACATTTCTTTTCCTTTTTCTTACAATTCATTGAAATGGATTCCTATTGGGTATGTGTTATATTCTTTAAAACATTTATCCCATGTATTGTATATTGATATGGGAGCAAGGGAGGAGTTGGGGTTCCCCCTATAATGGGGTTCAGGAGAGGAGACCCCGAAAAACATTTTTTGGTGGTTTTTTGCGTCGATTTTTTGCGGTGTTTCATCACATGGTTTTGTAATTTTGGTTAAATAATTAGGGTTGTTGACTAATATAGGTCAATTGATTAAGGTTTTGGATTCCGCATTATCCTATGTATATATTTTATTGTAAACAATGTAGACATATGATGAATAAAGAAGATTAGAGGAGTGGTACTAAACAAGTTGTTGGTTTTATCGATTTGGGTGTCGAGGGTAAAAATCTTTGTGTAATGTCTGTGTGTGTGTGTGTGTGTGTGTGTTCCATGGTATCTTTTATGTTTTTTATTAAGAATTTGTTTTCAATAATTGATTGTACAAGGTTAAAATCTGCATTTGGTATCGACCTGTTATTGGCTTCAGGGGGACACCTTTGTTGCTAAGGGTTTGGTTCAGGTCTATGATAAACCTTGTTACAGTGGGAGATCTACAGTATCGATTCTTTAGGTGAAAATAAATGGCGATTAGTTCAAAAATAGAGATTGATAAATTTAATGGCAAAAAAATTTAGCTTTGGAATATCAAGATGGAAGATTTGTTGGTTTCCAATGTCTGAAGCTTCCAATAAGGCATTTTAATGGAAAGTGTTCTTGGAGGTTACCTTGCGGAGAGGATATGAAGAGAATGAGCTCCTAATCATGAGGATAAATAGTATAAATGGTGGAGTCAATGCTTTGAGGACTATGCCTCAAAGAATCACATGAAAAGAATAGTGTTGTAACAAGGGGGCATTGTGTCACCACTCAAAATTTGTAGATAATGTCTCATGTATCTCTTTCAGACACTAATTAGGGTCAATTGAATCCTTCCATATGAAACCTCAATAAGAAGATACAAAATATAATTGGTCCTCTCTTATAGAGAAAGTACCATAAAATATATGTTCGAGCATTGAATGGATCTCGTATGAGGTGGAAGCTTCCCCAGTGTTTATTTTCCTTTTTTTTACAATTTGTTGAAATGGCTTCCTTGGATAGACGTGGGAGGATGATTGATTAGACATGGTAGGGTAGCTTAAAATCCCCTTGTATTTTCTCTGGAAGCTTCTTGCAACTAACTCACAGGATAGTGGATATCACATGATCGTGGCATCTCTTGAATTGGTAACTTGGGGAATCACTCCTTCCCACTAAGAAGCTTTTGGACCACCAAAAGTTTGGTTTCATTCAGAAAATAAGTGAGGGTATAAATCCCTCACTTTTATATTTCCATACATTATGCTTTATTTGGATGCATTCCTTTTATACCCACACAAAGATACTCTACATTGCCTCTTCATGAAGTCCTCGCCCTTCTACCAAGAATAACATATTTCCGCAGTTCATCAAGATATTTAGGAGAAAAATATTTAACAGAAGGAACTTGAGCATTCTCTCCTTGATCCATGATCATATGAATCTCATATAGTTTCAAGTTTTCAACATTAATCATGGAATACATCTACATATAAGGAGGTGACTCCAACCGGAAATCATTGTCACAAATCTTTTCCAAAATTTTGAATGGACCATACTTGATTGGATTAAGAATTTTACATTCACCTTTAAGGTATTCTTTGATAATGTGTAACCAAACTTGATCACCAACTTGAAAGTAATGATCAACCCTATGCTTTTCATGCCTAGCCTTATACTTTTCTTGGCTCTTTTCCAACAGTTCACATATGGCTTTATGAACCAATTGAATCTTTTGGATGAACTTCTTGGATTTATCTACGTCATTACATCCATATGCCATTGAATCTTTCCCAAGAGTGAAGTTTAGAGGATACTTAGGAAAATAACCAAAACATGTCTCAAAACGATACCTCTATGTAGAAGAATGTATGGTATGGTTATAGGCATGTTGTACATAATACAATTGTTCATCCCAAAGCTTAGGGCACTCATTACAATATCCTTAGAGTAAGTGTATCAATGTCATGTTGACCACTTTTGTTTGTCCATCAATCTATGGATGAAAACAAGTTCTATTATGAAACTTAGTGTCCATTAACCCCCAAAAAGTTGACCAAAATTCCCCAAGAAAGTGGGAGTCTCGATCATATATAATGGATGTGGGAAAACCAAAATGAAACCAAACATTTTGGAAGAACAAATGTGTAGTCCCTTCTCTTTTCACTTGTTTCTTACAAGGCACCAAAACACACATTTTTCTAAATTTGTACACAACAACATATAGATAACCACGACCTTTCCTAGACATAGGAAAACACCCTACAAAATCCATAGACATGCTTTCCCATGGATGAGAAGGCACAGGAAGTGGCGTATACAAACCCAATTTTCTGTTACATGGTTTTCTAGTCACACACATCACACTTATTTTTACATTTTTGGACACAATTTCATAAATCTGAGGCCAATAACAATAGCATTGTAATTGGGCTACTATTTTTCCCACGCCAAAATGACTAGAAATGAGAGAATTGTGTGCTTCTCTAATTACATGCACTCTTTCATCTTATGGAATACACAATTTACCAAGATGATATAACAATTTGTCATGTACATGATAATCTAATTCTTCCACTTTTACCCCATGGATTAGTGTTTCATAAACATCCTTAAAGTCTTCATCTCTCACATATTGTTTAATATAACTTTCATGAGCTAATGAACTATGTTGTAAAACAATGGATGCATTAATAGAAGGTCTAGATAACATATGAACAACTTTGTTTTGTACACCTTTATTATACATGATGACCAAATTTAATTGTTGCAAGAATCCCATCCACCAGAAATGATGTGACTGTTGTAGATTGGTATGTGATTGGAGATATTGAAAAGACTAATGATATGTATGGATGATTGTCTCTTTTCCCATCAAATTATGTTTCCACTTCTTCACACTCTGAACCAAAGCATATAATTTTTTTTCATAAGTAGGATGATTTCTAACCACACTGGTGAATGTCTCATAATGGTAACAAATTGGTTTCATCCCTTGTATTAACATTGCTCCCATGGCGTAATCACTTGAATTAGTTTCAATCTCAAATGGTTGTTGTAAATATGGCAATGTTAGAACAAGGGTTGTGCTGATATTCAATCTCAAGGTATTGAAGGATTTTTGTTGTTTACCTCCACACTGAAAGACCTGCTTAGTATTTTTCAAAGAATGTAAAGGAGATGGAAGAAAATAAAAGTTAGCAATGAAATTCCTCCAATATTGAATTGCCCCTAAAAATCTCCTAACTTTTGTTACATTATTAGGATTAGGCCACTTCATAATGGTTTCAACTTTAGAGGGATCGATTTTCAATTCACCACCCTCTACAATATATCCCAAATAAACTAAAAATGTTTTCCCAAATTCACATTTTGACATATTTGGGCACAATTTCTCCTTTTTCAAAAAGTCTAAGACTTTCCTAACATGCTTCACATGATCTTCCCAAATTTTACTAAAAATAAATATATCATCTAAGTATACTATTACAAAATCATCTATGAATGGCCTAAATACATCATTCATAACCCACATGAAAGTAGCAAGAGCATTACAAATCCCAAAGGGCATAACCATCCATTCAAATAAACCTAGTTTTGTTTTAAAAGTAGTTTTCCAAATATCATATTCAAAAATCCTTACTTGATCATAACCACTCTTAAGTCTAACTTAGTGAAATAAGTTGAATTTTTTAATTGGTCCAACAAATCATGAATACTAGGAAGAGTGTAACGGTTCTTCATTGTGATTTTTTTCAATGTCTAAAAATTCACACACATTCTCCATGTACCATCTTTCTTTGGTACCAACACAATGGGTGATCCACATGGATAAGCACTTAGTTAGATGAATCCTTTCTCAAGCAACTCCCAAACTTGCTTCTTTATTTCTTCATTCTCAAGCACATATAGCCTATACATACCAACGTTAGGAATAGGTGACTCTTGCTGCAACTGGATCTCATGTTGTATCTCTCTCCTTGGAGGTAATCCTTGTGGTTGGAAGTAGAAGAAACAAAGGTTGGAAGACCAGTAGGAAACCAACATTGGATATACTCATCATCCTAGCCCAGTCCTCCAATCTTGTACCAAATAAACAAACGACAAGGTAGAAACCAATCGACCTCGTAAGAGAATCACCACTTATTGAGCCTACCAAAATCATAGAAGAAAAATGGCCAGACGAAGACCCATCGGTGCAGTAGAATAAGAAAAAGAAGGCAAGTTTTCATGTTTCTTCTAAAGAAATAGTTTCATACTAGGATGATGAAAAACAAGATGCATAGTCAACTCATGCCAATGAAAAAAATAATACTAGTTGACCCATCTCGACCAGGAAGAGCAGGAAGAGGGAAATCAAGAAGGTCGGGGAGACTATCATCACTAGGACATAGAATAGAGATAATTGCCTCCCCAACATAATACAAACACATAAGAGCATACTCATGTACCTGAGTAGTCATTTCAGCATACAGAGCTAGTACAATTGCAATAAATTGAACCAGTTGTCACTCAATGAACCAACAAAGCAGCGTCAGAGAAATAGAAAATGCAACAGGCATAGCAGGTGCATAAAAAAGATATGGGTGCACAAGATACAATAGAACACTCAAGTGTGCAACAATCAACTCACAAGAAAATAGACCGGGGGACAACAGACAAGTAGAACCTTTTTCTAGAGAAGTCTCTGGGACAACAAACAACTAGAGAAGGGATAAGGACAACTGCACCAACAAAAAAATCTATGGAAAACCCAGATCTACCACTTAAAAAGACACCCAAAAGGACTTCTGAGCCATCACAAATGTCATCGAAATCAAAGAAGAAGATTATAAATAAGAAGAAGACAATACACAAGAAAGAAACCACTTTTTCAATCACTACTTTCACATCTTTCAGGCCTATGGGAGCATCTACACCCCCCTAGAGATGATTTTTGACCCAATTATTGATTCAAAAAATCAAATTGTATATCTATACAACAAAGTCACAAAATAATTAGTCTCCAGATGGAAGTGGGCAATGAAGGATGGAGACTGGTTGACAGCTAGAAAAGACAAGGAGAAAGATATCTGGAAAAATTTCATTGACTTGGCACACGAAAAACTAAACTTGGATCCATCAAGTGAGGAGGTCGACTGACTTGACTACATTAAGAAACTATTAAAGTAGTTATTTGAATCAAACCTGCAAATGCAATAGAGATATCAACAACTAAGGGAGGATAAAAGGAAGGTGAAGCAGGAGCACATCCAAATGATTAAAGCAAACCACCAACTCATGATTGACCATACTTCAAACATTCTACAATCGGAATATGAAAAATTTAAAGAGACTCGATAGAGCCTGGACACAGTAATTGATCAACCTTCCACACTTAACATTGTAGTAAGTAAATTCCCGACTTACTTCGCTTCAACCTTCAGCAAATTAGAAGCACAGAGAAGTATGTTGGAAGACTTAACAAAGAATAAAAATATGACAACCAACTCCAGAATGAGAGCAATATTGGCTACACAGATCAACAAAGAAAAGGAGGTCAAAATACAACTTACACAACAGGAGTGGTAGCAGTTTAGAGAGGGTAAGAAAGTGCAATTAGAAATTGAGAATTTTGTGGAACATCTTGATCAGGGCATAGGAAAGATACAACATGTTGAGGAAAATTTCAACCCTAAGTCAACCACAATAAAAAAAATACCTCCATTACCAACAAACTGGGATATCTTACATAGATGAAGTCACTTGGAGTCTAAGAGCAATATTCAATTGATGAAAGGCACACATTTACCCAATACTTGCACATAGTGGTGCCTCTTATTTATCAAACAACTTTTATGCATCTTCCATAGCAACTAATACCATGATAGCGGTCATCTTTTTCCTCTCCTCCTTGACCAAGATTCCATTTTTTTAGTCCAACTATATTAGAGTCTAATTTTCTGAGATGTTGTAAGGACCAGCCAACTCTTTCAACTAGACCCAATAGTTGACCAAGTCGAATATGCAAGTTGGTCAACTATCTAGTCAGATATGTAAGTGAGTTGATCACCCAGTTGAGTTGACTAACCAAGGTAGTTAGGAAGTTGCAACTATCTTGTAACTAAATGTACAAGTATAAATATGTGACTATGTAACAGAGAAAGTGGGTTGTTGTGATATAATATAAAGTACATATTGTTGGTCTCTCCATTGCTTTGTGTACTCTTCTATCTCTTATCTATGTGTGTTCTTGTATATTAGTTCATTGTACTATATTTCTCTGTGTGAAGGACTATTGCTAACTTCTTCATACAATCCCCTATATTAAAATAAGTACTTACGATATACCCTAGGGTACTTGGAAGTGAAATTACATATATAGGTGTTGTCTAATGTGGTACTACTCGAACAAGGGTTACAAGGGTGTCCAACAAGGTGAAATTGTGTGTATTTCTGTTATAACCCTAAATTGCACTATCCCTGCTTACCTGGCATCAGGCCTACTCATTTCCTTTCCTTGCCAAAGCCATGCTGAACAGACTCTTCAAAAACCTCCTAAATCAAGTAACCCGTGCCCTAACCTAGCACTGGGTGCGTTGGGACGCTGGCAGGCCTTCTGCAGCATGTGTGTGAACGTTGGCTGGCCCACTACAGCCTGCGTTTACCTAACAAAGAAAAAAATCAGGAAAGTTTCCACCAAGACGAAGAGCTTTTTGTTAGTTAATTGGAACTCCCAGCCATGCATGGCTGAGAGTTCGCCTAAAACCCTAGCTCCTTCCAACCTATAAAAGGAGGGGTAGGGGTACTATTCAAAGGAGGAAAAATCATAGCAAAGAAACTCTGCCAAATTTCCAAGTCCGTTTTGTCCCAACCCTTTAGCCTTGCCTCAAGCTTTAGGAGAAATTCAAGCAACAGCAGTTGGAGGACAAAAGAAGAGGAGGATCCCAGGATCAATATCGAGGAACGGTGGTCGGTCTCTGTAATCATTGTAAGTTGATTCGTATTGAGATTAATAAAAAGATGTTTTTCCCGTCCCAAATACATGAGTCTTATCTATGTTATTTGATTTATGTTTAAATCTCTAACCCTCTAGTAGATCAGTAGCATGCATGCGTAGTTTTGTCTTGATTGCAGGATCGTTTTGTGGAAGGAGCAGCAGCAGCAAGGAGATAAAATCTCAACGGAGGATCTACTTCAACCGTCGTTACAAAGGTTAGTTGATTCTTCCCATGTTTGCCTGAGAAAAAGGGTCCTAGGTTTGGGTAGGAGGTTAAAAGTTATTTCTTGAAGGGTCATGATCTGCATGCAAGTTTAAAGCCCTAGCTTGCTAGTCCGTAGGGTAGAAAAACCCCACAACAGAATTGGCGACTCCGCTGGGGATATTTTACTCTTAGGGTTTCCGGATTTGGTTAAAGATCTTTTGGGTAGTTCAAAGAAGTTCAGTCTCTGTTTCTTTGTTTATTTTTGTTTTCTGTTAGG
>JASDQU010349383.1:2187-12261 GCA_032191745.1 Picea mariana
TAATCATTGGCCCTCTTTTGCATGAATAAATTGGCTCTTGATTTTTGGATTATTGTATAAATAGAGAGTTATAGGTGATGTTATAATCGATTGGGAAGTTCACTTTTGGGAGAAGGATTGTAATGTAGAAATGATAAGTGCATAATATATTATGGTAAAGAAGTGTATAGTTTAAAATTTTGCATGAATAAATTGGTTTTTTATTTTTGGATTATTGTATAAAAAGAGAGTATAGGTGATGTTATAATCGATTGGGAAGTTTATTTTTGGGAGAAGGATTGTAATGTAGAAATGATAAGTGTATAGCATATTATGGTAAAGAAGTGTATAGCTTAAAATTAATGTGATAGTTAAAAAAAAGGGTAACAAATGATAAAGGAAAGAAGGGTGGTGGGTTTGAGAGAGAATGATATATAAGGGATATCATAAGGCAACTTAGGTTGTAAATAAAGAACTTGAGTTGAAATGATAATGGAATGTTGTGATGATATGTTTTCTTAGATTGTGGTTTTTGAAATAGTATTTAGATAAATTGCTTATGGTTGACATGATATTGACCCAACTTAAGTTCAGTTATGCAGTGATTTGTTTAAGTCAAATAAGTGGTTAAAAAAACTACTATTTAGCACCACCTTGTGCGAAGATGACCTTATAGTTAAATCAAAATTTCAAGAAGAAATGCATACTCGACGTAAAGCGACACACCTTCAACTCGGGTACCAGAGCATTGTCATGGTCTATCTAGACTACTTCCCAAATTTTCTGGACTTCACCCTCTCCTTGTGACAACATTTTGACATCCCAACACTAAATCTTTCTCTTGTCCATAATACTTAGTAATATCCATCTCTTCCTCTAGATTCTCTAAGATTGACTTGTCTTCCATGCTACCTTTAATTGATACCTAGCCATGTTTAGAGAGCATTTTCATTTTCTCCTCCTAGGATTGCCTCAAAACCTTTCTCCATTCCCACTTTCCTAAATAACAAGAACAACCCTTCATCACATGTCCATGAACATGACAATTCATACATTTGAAAGGAATTTTCTAGTAGTCCAACACCTAATAATATTTCCATTTTCCCAATTCAATTGTTATGACCTTCGGAAACCCCTCTCAAAGACCTACCTCCACCGAAATTTTGGCTACTGCTAATTGAGTTTAGATAAATAATTTTCTTCTATATCAATCTAAGACCCTAATGAATTACCAATTGCCTCCAACACCACTATATTCCATAATTCTAAGGGGAGCCCACATAGTTTTACTCAAATAAGTTGAGTGGTCTTTTTTCCCTGCCTAGAATTGAAACTAAAGAGTCCATCTCTTTAGGGCTAGTATCATGGGACCATAATACCATTTCCCATTCAAAATCCTCTTTGTATTAGCCGTAGATTATAATTCAAAGACTAGTCACCCCCTTGCTAGCACATGGAATGCAATAATGTACCTTTACATACCTTATCTATCCAATTATATAAATATTTATCTAAAATCACATTTTCAAACACCTACCAATCAATGCTTTATCACTCAAAGAAAGAACCTCATCCATTGTGACATCCTCTCCCAAGCCTAATTTTACCCTCTCCTTTCAAATACACACTTCTTATTTTTATTTCTAGCCACCCTCAACACTATCTATTCTAGTCCCTCCAATTCTTCCTTATGCTCCCAACTAGTTCTTCAAGACTTAGGGTTGTGAAGCCTAGTCCTCCTCCAAATCTACTCCTTTCTTCGTTGGCCTCCATTCCTTCCTTTGCACAAGTTAGTGGGACCAACCTGATTTAATACCTTGAGACCTAAACCCTAAGGAAATCTAATTTGCAACTTGGAGAATGAGTATCAAAGGTTTGACTTGCTTCACATAGAGAGAAGATAGTTGAAGACAGCCCCGTACTTGGTTTTCCTTTACTTCCCTGAGCTTCCTTAATTTGGAAGGACTCAAAAGCCTTGTCTAAACCAATTGTTGCTTGGCCTCGTACCCTAGTACTTGTCACAACAATAATACCTAAAAGACCTTTCATCTTGGTACCTCAACCAAATAATTTTCTAAAGATCCTATAGTTTGAATGTTATGTTGACCTTTTGGTGGAACCCCCTTGTCAAAATAAGGTTGTAAGTGATTGAGGCTTGTAGGTGGGAGTGAAAGGTTTGTCCTTCTAAGTTTTTGAATCAAACCTTAAACTTGAAACCCAATACACATTCAAATTCTCAGTAAGCTCATCCCTTGATCGAAAAATAGAGTTAAGGAGTTTTTTCTCCCTCCTCCTAATATTTCACAAACTTCATCTACTATTTAAATTTAATTAAGAAATTATTTTTTAATTTCAAGGGTGGTACCCAAGGTAAACATTAGAATCTTTAAGCACAAAGCTGGTCAACAACAAGGCTTGAAGCTATTACAACAATATACTCGTTATGAACTCAACATGTCACTTACGAGAATTGAACCTAGGTAGGAAGGATAACAATGATTCCTCCCAACCACCCAAACTAAACTCAATTGACTTTTTTAATATTATAAAGATAAATAAATCATATATTTTTATTTTTTTAAACATTAAAGTGAAAAACAAAGACAATTTTTTGAACATAGTAAACATAAACAAGTCAACAAAACCAATCCATTTGGCATGCAATCAACATAGATCCATCTTAACCCCGGATCTATCAAGCGCCTAGATGGATCCAATCTCTCCAGGTGCAAACCTTTAAAATTTCCTCAAGTTTTGCACTCTAAAAAGGTTTTCACCTCGAGAGATTTGATCCCTTTTGGAGCTTGATAGATCTCGAGTTTAGATGGATCTATGTTGGTTTAATACATTAATATTAAAATATTAAATAATAATAATAATAATAATAATAATCTATTTTTAAGGTCACGACCAAGTCAGACACCAAATTGGTGTATGAGGCCCTTGTTTGTGGGACAGGGGACCCCCTGTGCCCAACGATTTGACTGGTAAAGTCTATGGAGGTATGCATACTCTATCCCCTTTTGGATTTGAACTTGTGACCTCTTAGGAGAAAACACATATTCTTAACCATTAGGCATAATAATATAAAATATACTAATATATTATTATTTTTATTTTATTTTTTATATTAATATATTATTATTATTATTATTATTGATTTTTTATTTTTTATTATTATTTTAATGTATTATGTTACATGAACATCTCCTCCATACTAGACTGTAAAGAGTCTATAGACACAATCAATTAAAAATAAATCATCTTAATAAAAAACAAACATGACCAAAATGCCTTAAAATTGTACTCAATAAAGCCCACAATGAATGTAAAGAGCCTTTTTATTATAATCAGTGTGGAATATTTTTGGGTATGTTAAGCAACTTACACTTCACATTTTGTTGGTTTTCAATTTTTTTTTAAGATCTAGAAGATTTGGTAACTCATAATTAACAAGGGCCAAAACATCTAGAGCCTTTATCCCAAGAACATCTACCTTTCTAACCGTATCACAACTAGCCAAGATATCCACTTTACAGAAATTGAAAAGGATAACAAACATATTCCATGAATTTTTTAATCCCATAGCTCCCTTTTCCTCGACATATTTCAAAGGATCCCTCTAACCGATCGAAATCTCTCTACCCTATGTTAAACCCCGCATTGTTTTACTCTGGTCTGCTGTTCAAGATCCATATCAGTGTTGAGAAGAAGATCTACAGACATACAGCTTGAGAGGTATGTTCAAATGGAATTACATTCATCATTCAGTTATTTTAACCTCAAAGCTGCAAAGAGAGTCCCTACAATGTTTGGGAATCGGGCAGTACGGTTTACACTCCGAGCATATGCGTGCATTTCGTTCGATCTGAACACCATTTTTCTCATAAACAATGATGTGGTTCATTCTCCCAGTAGCATGGTTATAAAAAATCAACTGGGTCTTACTGCCTTGCGAAAAAATGAATTGGGTCGTTATACTGATATCATGTTTCTAATAAAAACTAAATTGGGTCATTCTACCGATGGCGTGTTTCGGAAAAAAATCCAATTGGGTCATTCTACCGATGGCACGTTTCTGATAACAAATCAATTGGGTCATTCGTTCCTGCTAAAAAATGAATTGGTTCGTTCTACTGATAGAATGTTTTCGATGAAAAATCACTTAGGTCATTCTATCAATGGCATGTTTCTGATAAAAAATCAATCGGGCCTTTCTTCCAATAATATTCTTTTAAAGAAGAGCCAGTTAGGTCATTCTCCTCTTGCAGCTAGCCATGGCTTCTCTTACCAGCAGAAGGCTTATTTAGTTAATTGTAGGATTAAATGGGTCAAGGATAAGGTTCTGGACCGTGCTGTCGAGAAGGAGAAGGGTTTGAAAGCTGTTTGCATTCTAAAAGATACTATTAGGAAGTATCCAGGCGGTTGTTTGCCGATTTATGTTGTCTCCAAAAGGCGAAGACAGCTCGGATTGGACATCCGTGTTTCGAGTTTTATGAGAAGGTATCCAACAATTTTTGAGGAGTTTCTAGGCCAAAAGAACTGTGATGTGCCATGGTTTAAATTGACTAAGGAGGCTATGGATCTGGATGAAGAGGAGCAGAAAATTTACGGAGAGCATGAGGCAGGCTATGTGGAGAGCTTATGCAAAGTTCTCATGATTACAAGTCAGAGGAAGCTTCCCTTACAGACAATTGATCAATTGAAGTGGGATCTTGGGTTGCCAGAAGATTATGTACTGAGCTTGGTTCCTAAATATCTTGATTACTTTAGCGTTGTTAAATTACCTGATGGGCGAGAAGGTTTGAGTCTTGTATGCTGGAATGACGATTTTGCTCTCTCTGCTCTGCAGAAGAGAAGACAATCAGAAACGGAAAGGATTAGAAGCCTTAGCAGAGAAAATTTGGATAGTAGTAATGATTTGGTAATGTCTTCTGTGGTGAAAAAGGAAGAGCCTCTGGCATTTCCTATGAGTTTTATGCGTGGCTACGGCCTCAAGAAGAAATTCATGCTATGGGTGGAAGAATGGCAGAGGCTCCCCTACATATCCCCCTATGAGGATTGCTCTGATCTAAATCCAAACAGTGACTTATCTGAGAAACGGATTGTCGGTGTTTTTCATGAACTGTTAAGTCTCACGGTTCACAAGAAAACAGAGAGAAAGAATTTGAGTAATTTGCGCAAGTACTTTGGGCTCGCACAGAAATTTACAAAAGTTTTCACTCGCCACCCAGGAATTTTTTACCTTTCACAGAAATGTGCTACTGTAACAGTAGTGCTCAGAGAGGCCTACAACAGAGCTGAACTGATTGAGAAACATCCCGTTGTGGCCATTAGAGAGAAATATATTGCTCTGATGAAAATAGGGATGCTTGATAGAAGTAGAGGCTTGTACAAGAGGGATTCTGTTAAACATGAAATTATGGAAGGCGTTTCATCAGAAGATGTGGATCCAGAGGATGACTTTCAGGGCTCCGTGTCTGGTGGGGACATGGATTTTAGTGAGGATGAGGAGTTTTTTGGTAGGAAAACAAAATAGCAGTTAAAAGTGGGATGCCAGCATCCGGTAGAGGATATTTAGCAAGAAGAGGGAGATAGTAGTAAGCATTTCAAAGTAAAGCTATGGAGTCTGCAACCATTAAGTGTGTTGAACAGATATAAAAAATGCCGCTAAAAGGAGATAAATATGAAATGAGCTCTCCAGGGTATTTGAGTCCTAAGTATAAAGTTTCTGCACATAACTGGTTACTTGTTAGCAATGCTGCAGTTAGGTCAATCTCAAAGTAATCTGAATTTTCTGGAATGTAACTGAGAGCAATGGTTACGGTCTTAAGACACCAAACTGGCCGACCTTGAGAAGAATTCAGCTTACATGCATGTTCATGCCGATTTATAAGACAATTTGAAAGTTATCTTTGGGATTATCTTCAGAGATGTACTTGTGTGGGCAGGTTTTCTGCCTCTTCTTGGGAATACTCTTGTTTATTTGATATGTTTGTTACATGACATATCAATGTCAAGGATCCTGAGATAATGTTTAAGTCAGTCCTTTTGCAGACAAGTTGGGTGTCTTTGTCTTAAGTTAGAGTGGTCTGTCTAATTTTTTGGCTTGTGTGTTTGGTTGCAGAGTTCATTGCATGTACCATCAGGTTGATTCACTAGTTTTCAAGATTAATGAGAGCTTGAAGCCATTGAGACCTTCTAGCAAACCACTTTTCATATCAATCAGGAATCTTCTCTCAGGATGACAGATGATGGTGATTCAGCTTCTATCGGGCACATTTCATGCTTAATATTTTAATAATGCGCTCTTTACTTTTGTAGCCTTTCTCTCAATTTTCTTAGTTATTTTTCATAAAGAAAGTAGTGTGCATGTAATATTATAATTTGATCAAAAGTAATCATTGCAAGGTAAAGTATAACCTCACTGTAATTGTAGTAGCATCTTAAGATCTATTTTGATGAATTGTCCAATGGAATACTCATAACAATTTATGGATCATATTGGTATCACGACAATTTTCTTTGGGGTTTATGTTAAATATTGTAGGATTCAGAGATTGTCACAAGTCAAATAAGGAAGTAATTGCAAACCCTAGCCATGGAAGATGAGTACAGTGATAGTCTAGCGGATGGCTCAAAAGAGAGATTGCAAGTTTGGAAGACATGTCTCCAACATATCCATGGGTATGGCAATATTAATCTCAGCTATAGACAATAAGTTCAGACCCTTTGGGGAGATCGTTAACTTTAATGAGGACACTTGCTCTAATGGGAAACTTGAAGATAAAGAAGATTCAGAGGAGAGGCCAAGTTCCAACAACACATCTTCGTAGCCTTTTGTCAAAGTGGAAGTTGGAGTAGATATTAAGCCTTATCAAGGTGGGATCGATGATGTGAAGTTGAATCATTGGTTGCAACAATTAGAAGTTTACTTTTGTCTAACATAGGATAAAAGCTAAATATATCATTTTCTTGATTGAAGCTAGAAAGTCATGCCCAAACTTGGTGGGAAACTATATAGAGACAATTAGATTGGAGGGTGATCCACTAATAACTAAGTGGGGTAAATCTTTCATAATGTCTTAGTTTTACCCTATTGGGTACAAAGAGGACCAAAGGATTTGTTGGCACTACTATTGGCAAAAATAAGGGCAAAGGATGCAAGAGTACACATCCGAGTTTAGAAAACAAGCCCTTAAGTGGGGGATATCTCCCAAGACCTTGAATGTAGTCATCAAGTACGTGGGTGATCTACGTAGTGATTTAAAGAGGCAAGTGATGCTCCTTAAACCTAAGACCATTGATGAAGCCTGTGTGTAAGAGCAGTATCTAGAGATGGACAAGGAGAAAGGACAACCAAGTGGTTCCAAGCAAACAAATCAACAAGATGCTTTCAAGGAGGGAAAGAAGAAGAGGAAAGGAAAAGGAAAGAAGACCATTGCCACTGCACATTAGTGCAATGATCCAAACAACCACTGTAACCAATGTAATATTGATGGTCACATTGATGATAAACGTTGGACGCTGCATCTTGAGTTGAATCAAAGAACCAAAAGGAGCCCAAGAAGAAGAACATGTTAAACAAAGATTTGGGGAACTTGGTAGAGAGTGGGTCAGATGTAGATGAGAAGATTGCCTGCACTACATTGCAGAGGGAGGTGAACCTGAGCAACCTCCATCACATGGAAGAGAAGGAGACAACCAAACTCTTTCATATCAAGATACACACCAAGAAGACTAAGGTGGATGCCCTATTCAACTTTGGTTCACAAGGCAACTTCAGAGTTGAGGACTTGGTAAGAAAGCTTGGAAGTCCTTGATCATCCTTGTTCATACCCATTGGCATGGATGAACAAGGATGTGGAATCAAGAGTTCCTATGAAATGCAAGATCAGGTTTTCCATCAATGCAAGTGATATTGTTGAAGTGGAAGGAGATGTAATGCCACTTGACATGTGTGGTATAGTGTTGGAAGCCCCTACATGTACATGAGGAATGCTATCTTCATGACAGGAGAACAATAACATTGCTTGGTCAAGGATGGTGAATCCTTCATCATCGTTGCACACAAAGGTAAATCCAAGATGTCTTTGGTAAGTGCCAACCAAGCCAGGAAACTGATTAGCTAAAGTAGGAAGTTTTACTACTCTTCTTGAAATAGAATCAACAAGGAGATGATGAATCAGTAGAAGTGACGATATGTTTAGAAGGATGTGCCAAAGAGTAGAAATACTAGTTGGAGAAGCTTTTGCAAGCTTACAAAAAAATGATCCAAGAGCCTAAAGGGTTTCCACATAAGAGGGAAGTGGAGCACAACATATAGTTGTTGCGTGACTCTCCATTGCCAAATATAACATTGTACAAACAATATATAATGGAAGCAAATGAAGTGAAGAAGTAATTTCAAAAATTGTTGGATTAGGGGGTCATAAAGCCAAGTACTTCTCCTTGTTGGTGTAACACCCTGTTTCCCCCAGTTTGTAAAAATAACTAGACTGGCCAAGAACTGTGGCAAAACTTAGAAATGAGAATGTGATGTGAATGGACCTTGTGGAAAAGGTCGATGAATGTGAATAATATTATGAATTTATATTGCAGGATTGCTGAGAGGGGATATGCTGAAAAAGAGACCACGATGGCTGAAGAAAGGCGGTGGAAGGCACCTGGAAAGGTGGCGTTAACTTCCACCGAAAATCAATACCGTATTTGGACTTCACTGGCCCGGAGAACCAAAAGCGGCTCGCTGGCCCCGAATTAAATGTCTCACAGGCTGGTAGGTAGATGGCTCCTTAGGAATTAATGAGGGATGGGGAGGAGAACCGCCCATCCGTAGAGCCGTCAAGCCTGACCAGCGCGAGGGAAATTGCGCCACACGCAACCTCGCAAGAAGATAAGGCGTGGGGGAGAAGCGATTGGGGGTAGACGCGAGGGGAGAAAGAGAACTCTGACGATATGCAGAGTGAGTGATAGCAGAGAGGAAGGAGAGTAACCTTCGCTCCTGGTCACTGGCAAACAGAGGCGCAGTCTCATAGCATCGTGGTCTCAGTTCGGGGGTGGCTAGTGGTAAATTCGCTGGGAGTCGCTGAGCCTACGGTTGGGTGGAAACGAGCACCCCTCTCAGCAGTTGTATAACCCCTGGTGTTACTTTTTGATAAGTGTTTTGCCTTTGGCATCTTGAAATATATGTATTCTGACAATTATGCTCATAAGCTGTGAAATTGTGAATAATTTTAGTATAAGAATGTCTGTATGATGTTTTGATCAGTACTGGTAGTTGTATGTTTATAATGGAAAGACTACGTGTGGCTTATGTTCTCTTAAATCGTTATTTATATGCATACTGATCTAATTCAGACTTCATGCCTGGTTCTCGGGAGAGAGATACCCTTATCTGCCTCAGATAGTACCCTGGGTAAACCTCCCCATAGAGATACCCTTCTTGAAAAAGCTATTAAGAACCTGGAAGGAGGACGTGAAGGCGCAAGGCCTTAAGAAATCTCTGATAAGTATCGAATCGACGGACGAGATCTCGTCGGGAGATCTGTGGTCACTACGACCGTCAGATAAGAAGAAGAAGCTGGAAAGATAAGTACCTTAACGTTGATAGGTGTTGATCGACGGACGAGATCCCGTCGGGAAATCTGTGGTCACTCATGACCGTTAGATTTGGTAGGAGAAAGTAGGATGTTAAGTGCCTTACCCCTGTGACTTTCTGTGTCTTCGTGGGTAGCGAATGATAAATTGTGAAGCAAAGAGAAATGCAGAGAGAAAGAATAGAACAGTATATTGAAATGTATGAAGAAGTACAGAACGTACAGCGCAAGTTACAATGCAGGATGGTTGAGCTATATATGCTCAAGCAAGACAAAAATAGAAAGTACAACTGTCCAGTACAGCTGGCAGTGTACAGTCAGACTGTTGAGGGTACAATATATTTAACACTCCCTCTTAGACTCAATAGTTACAATCATCAGCACTGACTATGCCTAAGTGCTGTCTCTGAAAATCAAAAACTGACTTTCCTAGTGGCTTGGTGAAGATATCAGCAAGCTGATCTCGAGAACCACAAAATTGTAGTGCAATGTCACCATT
>JASDQU010349384.1:0-10291 GCA_032191745.1 Picea mariana
ATCATATCTAACAACAATCATGTTATTTAACAACCAAAAACAAAACCATACTATCTAAACAAAAACATTTTATCATTTAAAAATACACAAAAAAAATAATGATAATCATTACTATCCATATCCACCCTATAAACTAACTCATCACATCACAATTATTTATAAATAATATTTGATTGATATATAAACAAACAAATTTAACATTAAAATAAATTTAGACTTTTTAATTTATAAAAAATAATTGTGATCTGTCAAAGAGATCAATATATATTCATGCCTTCCTTATCAATGGACAGCCACACCTATCCTAGTTGTATATTTCACCTCACCAAAAGAAAATCTGCAATTTTCTTAACTAAATTTGATTGATATATGTATAAAATATGTATTTATTATTTGGATATTCAATATTAGTAAATATCTATGTTTTGCGGGGCAATTCCAATTTATAGTACAGAATAAATATTCTTATGATGCTTCAGTATCCTTAGTTGTATATTCACCTCACCAAAATAAAATCTGCAATTTTCTTAACTAAATTTGATTGATATATGTATAAAATATGTATTTATTATTTCGATATTCAATATTAGTAAATATCTATGTTTTGGGGGCAATTCCAATTTATAGTGCAGAATAAATATTCTTATGATGCTTCAGTAGAATCATCCACACCTCAATGAATCTGCGTCAACAATCTATATACAACTCATTCCAATCATCCAGTGTCCACCTGAATTAAACCATTGTATTCAATCAATAATTGGGAATATAGTTTTAGTCTTTGAATCTTGTTAACTCCTACTCATAAATTACATTAAAGATAATGCAGAGCCTAAACTCTGTGATTTTGTTGACATATATTGTAATTATCATATAGATTTGGTGTGGACTAGTTGTTATATATATATATATATATATATATATATATATATAAAAGTTAAGAATTGAAAAAATACTGCAGTTAAGAAACAATGGCAATCTATTCTTTCTTTTTATGCATAATAATTTAATTTACAAACAATGGCATGTGATTGTATGTATGTAGTAACCGTGTGAATATGTGATAGAACGCTTATTGAATTCAAGGTTGAGGTTTCAAAATCAAAATCTAACCTCTACCCAATTCCATAATTAAATTACATTTTAATTATATAATCCAGAAAGTGGCAGTGATAAACCAAGTATCAGATTGTACACTGTTGGGAATAAAGTGTGTTTATAATAGTTCCACTTGGTGTTAGAATCTCCATATAATACGATTTAATCTGAATATTAATTGCTGATAACTGAGGAGTTAATGCGCCAAGAGAATGTATTGAAAGAAACATACTGATAATATAAATTAAACATTAATATGATTTACTTTGAATTGCTACTTTGCCTTTCATATGATTTAATCTGAATATTAATTGCTACTAACCAACCAGTTAATTGCTACTTTATCTTTAATATGATTTAATCTGAATATTAATTGCTACTAACCAATGAGTTAATGCGCCAAGATAATTTGTTGTCATGNAATATAAATTGAAATCTATGATGAATTACATTAAGAGTGCAACTTGACTGATTGCCATGAGTGCAACTCGAATGATTTCCAAGAGATCAAATGCACACTGGAATGATTATGAAAAATTCCCATAGTTACAAGCAGCTATGGTCACCAAACTAAAGACAACTATGGTAACCAAGCTAAAGACAAATCGAGAGGTTGATGGAGGGGTTTTGTAATTCTTCCCCGACCTGTATTGAGTACCATTAATGGATGGACGAGGCAGAGGCACGTGTTGTTGTTAATGGAAGAGGCAGAGGCACGTCTAGATCGTCTATCAAGAAGCTTTAACTCCAACAATTGTCCTTGTTGTTGTCGTCATTGATCTCACTACAAACTCTATGATGATCTCTCACAAGCTCATGCTACAACAATTACACTCTCAAAACAACTCTACTACAACAATTGGAGTGTCTCCTATGATCTACGGTTACCCATTGGAAATATGATCTCACTTTGATAGCAATATTTTACTTACCTTGTTACGGGAATAAACAGAGTATTTCACAACAATGGCTCGGATTCTTTAGGCTTGCATTCATTTCACTACCTCGGAATCCCAAAAGAAGGAAGAGATTTCTTGTTACTGATACAGTTATAAGGAATTTCCAGCTGCTTTATCTGTGGCTTGCCTACCGGAACTACTGTAAAGGCTTTCTCTCTTGCCCACCATGTAAATAGTCAATCTCCTTTTATAATAATTCATTTTTGTAAATGATATTTTAAGGAAATATAATTATAATTCATTTTATAATTATAATTTTTTATGTTCAAATTCAGAGGAGTAAAGTATGTATATTTTTATAAATTTTATCAGTAAAATTTTTGGACTGAGAAAGTCTCATACATCAATTATTATTATTATTATTATTATTATTATTATTATTTAAAATAATTAAAAAAAAAATTCAAATTTCATTTTACCATAAGATTATTTATTTATTTAAACTTTTCCAAAATTCAAATTTCATTTTACCATAAGATCATTTGTTTATTTAAACTAATTATTAATTTTTAATTTTGTTTTAAACTAATAACAATACATAAATTAAAAAAATATAAATTTATGCTAAAAGATAATAAGGTAAATATATATAAATAAAAAATTATTTATTTTGAACTAAAAATAATACCTAAATTAAAAAAACAAAAATTTGTGATCAAAGATAATAAAATAGATATATAAAAATAATATAAAAATAAAATAGATATAAAAAGTAAGTTGAATAAAAAATTTTAAGAATTAAAAATTATTATAATAATAAGTAAAATAAAAATATAGAAGAGAAGAGAAGGTTTATTATTTTTTTAAATAAATATAAAGAGAATAAGTTTAATAATTTTGTAAAATAAATATAAAAGGTAAGTTTATTATTTTTTTAAATAATTATATTTAAAATATATATAAAGAGAATAAGTTTATTAAATATTTTAGAAAAATAAAAACAATTAAATACTATGAAATGAAATATTCAAGATAAATAATATGGAATAAATTTTTAAAATAAATATTTTTAATTACAATTTTATTAAAATAAAATTTTGAAATATTCTTCCCAGCAAAATCTATTAGTGGGTGAGTAATAAGTGTTCAAGCCCAATATAAAAGGTAAAATCCAATGATAAGAAGATAATATAAGCCATTGTATATAGTTAGTTTGTAATTTTTGGTCAAAAGAGTTTTACATAATTAAATTTCGAAATAATTTAATTTCAAGAAAGTGGTAAAAAGGGTAATAAAATAATTAGGTTTGAAGTTAAAAATGAAGGATCTTCGTGGCTAGCCATTCTCATTTAGAATATAGTCAATATCTACTGTGGGCCTTTTTGTTATACAATATTATCCCAAGTTAATTTCATTTTTATTAAACCTTAGCTACTTGTCAAAATGATTATCTATTTTTTAGGAAGCATTTTTTTGAAAGTATAAATAGAATTCTAAAATGATTTGAGAAAACCAGAATTTTCACAAATTATATCTTTAATTTAAAAATAAATGAATGGATTTAATGATTAAGAACATGTGTTTCCTTCTAAAAGATCACAAGTTCAATTCCATAGGAAAGTAAGGTATATATACATCTCTAAACTTTACTAATAAGATAATTATATATAGAGAAAGATTTAATATGAAAAAATTATTTTAAGAAAGTGATAAAAAAATAGAAAATAAATAAGTTTAAGTAAAAAAGTGTAAATGACTTAGACATGTAAAATAAATGATTTTTTTTTTAATTTTTATTGTTTAATTTAAATGTTTTTATTGTTTTATAATAAAAAATATTGATGAATTAAATATGCTTATAATTTTTTATAAAAATAATATATATATATATATATATATATATATATATATATATATATATATATATATAATCTTAGTGTATATGATAATTGAAAAGAGTTCTCCTAACTATACTATCATGGATGACAATCATATGAATAAATGAAATGAATGTTGATGAGGAGTTAAAGGTGGACAGAAAATAGAAAAGACTATAAACTACTTGAAAATTAGTGTAAATCATATTAATGTGGAAATTAATACTAAATTTAGATAGATGAAACTTGAGTGATTAAGAGGAAATAATTGTCCTCTCTTTTTCAAATTCAAGTCTCATTTTCTAGATAGATGAAATTTGAGTAGTTAAAATGAAAATCACTATCCTCTCTTTTTCAAACTATTAATAACCCTTAACTTCATTTTTAATCAAAAACAACATAAAGAAAAAAATTATGATAATAAATAATATAAAAATAAAATAGATAGAGAAAAGTCTTATTTACTTATTTTTTTCTTAATTATTTTTTTAAATGTTTTAAGAAACAATATACTATTAAATTTTTTTATAATAATGAGTAAAATAAAAATACAAATGAAAAAGGATTTTTGGAAATAATTATAAGTAAAATAAATATAGAGTAAATTTATTAAATTTTAGAAAAATAAAAGTAGGAGTTTAAATGTTTTACTTTCTTGGATGTTTTTTGAATCTATTTATGCACGTAGAAATGCAATTTAAACAACAGAAAATAGTAATTTTATTCAAATTTACTTCTGATTTCTGCCAAAAAAAAACCTAAAAAATAGAACTTTTAACCAATACCAAAATAAAACCTACAGTTGGAAAAATACAATGAGATGGGATGTTCAAACATGATTAAATAATATAAAATAAAGCTTTAATTTGACTGGTAAAGTCTACGAAGATATACATACCCAACCCTTTCTGGATTTAAACCTGTAATTTCTTAAGAAAAAACACATGTTCTTAACTATTAAATTCACTCAAACTGAAATAATTCTAAATAAGTTCAAATTCGTGAAATGTTCACTGCAAAGATAAAATCAAACTTACAACATTAGTGGGTGCAGTAATAAGTGTTCAACGTAACGTACAACATAAATTAAAGTCCAATAATAAAAGTTTTGCAATTTAATTTCGACAAAGCTGTAGGAAATATATCGGGTTTCAAATAGTGAGAGTTTTTCCAGGTTGCTGCTCAGAATTCAATGTTGCAGCAGGTAATGCCATCTGCAGTAGCATTTAAGCTTGCCCAGCAGACTGATTATTAATTTAGCCTTTAATTTTGGGCAACAGGTTAGTTATTGATTGCCTTTTCTTGAGAGCGGGCCTCTTTGTTATACAATTTTAACCCAGTTTAATTTCACTCATGTGGAACCTATAAAACTTCAACTTCCCGTTAAACTACCATATCTCACTGTTTTCGACCCATAAACAGAGGTCTAAAATAACTTTAAAAAGCCAAAGTCCGTACAAATTAACTCGATTATAGTTACTATAAAATAAATTAAAAGTTAGTACAGTGTGGAATAACATGGAGTGAATTATCATCCGTAAAGCATATCATAATTTACAGTTTAGACAATCTTCGACTACCAACAAACTCTCCCAGTTTAGATAATCTTCGATTACCAACAAACTTCACCAATTTATTTAGAGGAAAATAAACTCTATTAATTCGAGAAAAATAATAAGTATAATTTATATAGAAAAAAAAATTAAATATGATGAAAAAATATTAAACCTTCAACTATGAAAGAAATTAAATAAATCTTTAAATATGAAAGAAATTAAATAAAACTTTCAAATATGAAAGAACATAAATAAAACCTCCTTAATTATGAAAGAACATAAATAAATCTTGAATTATCAATAAAAACTTTAAAGATTCATTTAAATAAAAGAAAAATAAATATAATAAAATAATTGAAAATAAATAAAACCCTAAAATTTAATAGAATAATTGGAAATAAATAAAACTCTAAAATATAATGAAACAGTTAAAATAAATAAAATGTGTTAAAGATATTTGTAAATATACAAAATCTTAAAATGTATTAAACTAACATAAATGGATATCATATCATATCAATAGAAATCTAGCTAAAGAAAAGAAATGAAACAAGTATTTATTTAGGAGCCTAGAAAAGAAACGAAACCTCCAAAAAAATTGAAACAGAGAGATATTTGAAAGGAGCCCAGAAAAGAAAACAAAAAAAATCGTCACAAAGAAAGACTTACCTGAACCACCACTGGATTTGAGAATGTAATCCTTACTTATTCCTTTTTTCTTTGTGCATCCCCATAAACAATGAAAAAAGCTTCCAGGAATCTTAATAATAGTTCTGGAAAAAATAACACAATAAATATTCTATCCAGAGAATTTTAACTTAAAAAACTGAAATTTAAATATTAACAAAAACAATTTAAAAAATAACCCAATGTAAATTCACCTACTTAATGAATATACACATGGCAGGGATTGGTGTCCTCATTTCTCAGCGCTCTCCGATATTCGTTACTCCCAAATTACATTTACCAGAAACGAAATAACAGATATTTTTCATCAACTTCAACGTCTGATGCCCAACGTCAAGAGTATTGAGCACTCTTTTTCTTATTCTGCTGCAGATCAAGACGCCTCATCTGCTGTTGTAAATCAGGATAAGGTGCTGCCTCCTCTTCTTCCACCGTTCCAGAAGCTGCGTTCCAACGGTGATCATGGCCACTCCCATCAGTCGGTTTCCTTCCCGTCTGAAGATGGTGCTTCCATTGATGAAGGCGGCTCGTCTTCTCTTCAAGGGATGTTCTCCTCCTACTCTTCCACCGTTCAAACCGTGTCTGATGCTATTACAAACACAAATGGAGATACTACTGCGCTTAAAGGAGATAATGGGGACATCGATCTCGACGGCCTCATAGAGCAAATATCCCAACACTTGGAATTCATCGCTATCATTGATATCTATATCTGCATGGAAACCTCCAGATTGAAAACACAGTTGACAGGAAAGAAATGCTCCAAATCCTAATAGTCCATACCACACATAACATCCTGAAGAAAGAAAAGTAGAGCAAAGAAGGTAGAGGAGTGGGTTATTTAATTTGATTGAAATAAACAAAACTTGGAGAGATGAACTGGTAATCATCTTTAGAGCCGTTGGGAAACAAAGAGCCGTTGGGAAACAGAGGGCCGTTGGGTAAAAAAACGGTAACTATAAATTTCAAATTTACACTTATTTATTTACGACGGCATCATTTTAGAGCCATTGGAAAACAAAGAGCCACTGGGAAACAAAACTGTAACCATAAATTTTAAATTTACACTCACTTGTTTATTTATAACTGTTGAATTTACACTCACTTCTTTATTTATAACTGTTGCATCAAATGTGTTATGATTATTAGCCAATGGATATAAAATTTTACATTTTAATTTAAAAATATAAACTCCCGCTTGGGCTAAGTCTAGAGAAAAAACGCAGCACCCATCAATGACTATGAAGAAATGTTTATCTACCTGACATGAATTGACCTACTCAAATCTTGAATTTAATGAAACATACAAAATCATATTTTTGATAGGAAAAATAATTATTTAATATTGAAATACATAATTTATAAATAAATATTATATTTATTTAAATAATATTATAATTAAATTGTTTTTTATTAATATATATTTAAAAAGGATATGAAAATTTATTATGAATTTTAAAATAAAAATACAAGTTTTTAAATTAAACAAGATGTTAAAATTGAAAATGTGTTAGTGTTTTTACTTTTTTTACAATTTGATTAAAAAATAGTATATTAATGAAATGTTTGTATGTTACTCATTCAAAATAGTACATTAATGAATTTACATAACATTTATTTTTAAATCAATGATTTAACTCCATAATGAATCATAATGTAGATTTATAATTTCAGTAACTTAGAAATTTAATTCAATTTCTAATGTTTATTATTTTATAGTTTTCAATTCGAATTACTAAAAGTGTTCTTTTATTAATAATAACTTAAGACTATTTTTTCCTTTAAGAATTTAAAATGGTTTTTCATTTATTGAGAATACTAAGCTCACCATTAAATAACAACTATTATTTTTCCAATCACATGTTTTGTATCAAATGGTTATGTTTAATAATGTATTTTGGTATTGACATAGACATTTTGAAATTCAAACAAAATTATATTCAACTTCTGTTTTTCTCATATTATGTCATTGTTTCTCTAAATACATATTATATTCAAATTTAAATCCTTTTAAATATATAATAATGAAGTGCTTTATCACTAGTAACTTAATTAATTTTTTTGAATTTAAAATTCTTTTGGATATTTTTATAATTATTTCTATATTCGATCAAGTTTATAATTATTTCTATAATTATTTTTTTACTGTTAACATTAAGCTTCTTATTGCTTGAATATGTGCTTTTTACATGAGTGTAAGAGGGAGATGTGTAACTTAATATAGACTTAAGAAGTAAAATTTAAAAAATTAACATTATTAACAAAAAAAATTCAACCCTCACCACAAATACAAATTTCAATGTACATATTAAATTTGATTTATATATGATGATTATGATTGATGGTGGTGGTGGTGGGTATTTTGCTAAATATTTTTAAATTGAAATCTAATTTGGGTGGAACTCTAGGAGAAAGTTCTTTTCATATTCAACCCTCTTGCTTTCACAATGGTGACATATATTCTTTCCTACCACTAAAATTTCAATGGCTTATAAGGTTAGTCGGTATTTTGACAAATATTTTTAAATTGAGATCTAATTTGGGTGGAACTCTAGGAAAATGCTTTTCATATTCGACCCTCTCGTTTTCACAATGGTGACATATATTATTTTCTACCATGGTGTTTTAGCCTAGAGTTAATCACTTCCTTATAATATCTTAGTTTTATTTTATCTTGTAATTCTTTATCACACCATAGATTCATCAGGTATTATATAGAATAACTTCTTCTTTTATTCCCCACTTAGCCATTGGTGATTTTGGCTGCCTCTTCTCATCCACTTTGTGTATCCTATTCTTGTACATTAATGTAATGATCATTAATCCTAATCAATAATCAAATAAACTATTAACCATGAAATGATCTATAAACATGGGCTGAATTCTTTTGTAAAATTACTAATAAATTCATAATTCATAATTGCATTTCTAGTTTTCTTTAATAAAAAAATAGTATGTATAAAACTAGTACATAATTCCCATTCCCAATGTATACTAGTTTTTGGAAAAAAAACTAATAATAATAATAATAATAGAATTATGCATCATAATTTTGAAAATTACCTAGAAATAACTCTCATTTTCATGGTATGTTGTCATGTTGTGATAACTAATAATCATCATATATTGTCATGCCATGATAACTAATAATCATATAAGTTTTAGGGGTCTTAAATAACTATCATTTAACAAACTTAAAAAGAAAGAGAAATCCCCATAGAATATTCTTCTTCCCATCTTTATCAAGACTTGTTGGCAATGTTAATCGCGCATCATCTACAAATTCAATGTTAGGGACCTAACCCCTCACGTAGGTAGAATAGTATATTTCCATGTAATAAAGGTCAATGTTAATAACACCTATCAATAAGGAAGAATAAGTCCAATGTAAGAAGACCTAATAGAAGCTTCCTCTTCTAGAAGGATCTTCCTCTAGATTGTTCTTTTGATAGACAAATTTAGAATAAATAGAAGTCGAGGGTATGAGAAGTTTTCTCTTGGATATTATTGTAATGGAGCTTTGCTTTGCTGGAGGTTGGCCCCTCGAAGACACAAGTAAACATTTCTCTTAGTAATCAAAGTGATCTTTCTAGTGTTCTTCAGGTATCATTTTGGTATTATTTTGGCGTTGTTCTGATTATATTTTTGTTCATCTACCATTTCTAGCTATTTATTTATGTTCTACATACTTTTTTATATATGGAATATTATGTTGGAAATACTAAAACAACTGAGAGGGGGGGGGTGTGAATCAGTTGTATATAAGCTTAAACAATTTTAAGTCTGTTAAAACATTATTAATCTTTCTTCATGTGTTCATCAACAATGTACAACATATGAACAGTAAAAGTAAAGACCATCAATCACACATGAAGTACACACAAAGATAGATTTTCACGAGGAAACCCATAAAGGGAGAAAACCTCTTCTTCTTCGAAATGATAGGCAGTCTTTTGTAGTTCTGTACATCATTTACAATTGAGCACAAACTCAATGTGAGGCTGCTACCTCTGTCTTACAAGCTACAACTTGTTTGAGAGATCCAACTCTCTGGTTTCTCTAGCACCCACTAGAAGGAAGCACCAACTCCTTGAGTATTCCAGCACCAACTGGATGGAAGCACCAACTTCCTGAATGTTCCAGCACCAACTGGATGGAAGCACCAACTTCCTGA
>JASDQU010349391.1:0-11438 GCA_032191745.1 Picea mariana
AAGCCATATTAAATATGTAGATAATATGGATTTAAAAACTGAAACTAATGATCTTGATGAAAATATCTCAAAAAATTATGCGGTTTTAAAAAAAATGGCACTAAAAATGGACTTCGGATGTGAAAGTTATGTCATTTTTAAAAATGACGTAAATGGTAACCAAAGGACCACGTGGTGGTGTAAGTTGTTTTATGAAGTGACCCACTTTTATAAAGATAAGTGGAGATCACTTTTATAATGAAGTTACTTTATAAAAGAAAAGTTGCATGCAAAATAAATAACTCTAGAATAAAATATTAAAGCTACTTATGGTGATTCACTTTTACACTTGAAGTGAAATACACTTTACAATTTGAGCATGAAATTAAAAAAAAAAAAGTAACAAAAGAGAGACTTGAACTCAAGACCTCTTACTTAATAAAGAAACTTCTTGTTTTTTTGTTGTTGTTGGTGCTACTGTTGCAAAAAAAAAAAAAAAACTCTTTTTACACAAGAAAAAAATTTCACTTCTTGATGACAACAAGGGTTAGATCTCGGGTAGCTTACCTTGAAGATGCACATTTTCCTATCTATTTCTGATTTGTTGAGATCGCATAGGGCGCAGGAAAAAGAGCATACGTAGATCTAAAATAGTAGCAACCTGGAAATAAATAATATAAAACCAAAATAATACTCTGCAAAAAATTTAAAAATGTGTATTCAAGCTTTATACCTCCGGATCTTACTGAAATGGTCGTATCTTGGGAAAACGAAAAACTTTTCGAGTGAAACGAAAAGTGTTCCTAACTAAAATGAGCGCTCTAGACACAATTAAAAAGCCTCTTAGCCCATAAATGTATGAAAATGACAGAAAATGGAGATGAGTCAACTCAGCTTCACGACTCGATCTACAATAGGAGCGGGTCTTCAAATAGGATATGATACCATGTTCGACAACAAAGGTATTCCAACAGAGGAAAAACACCTTCAATAACCACTCGCACAACTAGATCGAAGATCATCATGTTGATGTTTTGACGTGGTAAAACCCCTATGGGGAAACATCCACGACCCTAGCCAACACGGCCACTTGGAGCAGTTTATTAATGCAAAAGTAAAAGATTACAGAGAGATTTTACAAGAGAGTTTCTCACAATCGATCATCGACAAATGACCCTCCATTCTCTTTAAATAGAGATCATGGACCAGTTAGTGTTAAGCCACAGATCAATGGGCGTAAGATCGAGGAGAATATGAATCGTCGGATCAGTCCATGTCGGGAACATATCATGACCGTCAGATTTCCTAACTACAAATGCATACTAATGCATACTAAAGAAACACACTAAGAAACACACTTTTACCTAACAACACATTAGACCAAGTAGATCTTAACTAACTCCTAAGTGTCTAAATATCCTAACATAATTATGCAAGAAAATGTGTATGCAATAAAACATCTGTTAGAGAATATATCTATATATATATATATATATATAGTTCTGAAAAAAGAATGCATAAATTTTCTACTCTTTAATGACCACTAGTCATGTTTTTCTAAGTTGACTGCAAAATTTACTACTCAAATCAATCTATTGGGTTGATAGATAGCTTCTCCTCCTCAAGAAATTTCCAATGACTATTTATTTTCCCAATTCTAAGCTCTGAGTTGAAAGTTATGGTCGATTGAATATTGCCACCTTACCCTTCTTATGCACCTTCTTCCTAGTGAAGAATAATCTCAAACACTGACTTTGAACACCTACATAGGTAAATATGTTAGGAAAAAAGGAAACTTTTGTATGAGACATTGATACTATTACTAATATTGAATTCACCAAAGCTCTCAAATTACCAAACTAATGCTCCAGACAAAATTTGCAACAATCTGGAAATGACAACTTTATCCCTTTTTCACTTTCTCATGACTTGGTAATTTCAACTCTGTCTAAGCATCCCTACTCCAACTCCTTTGGAATTTTGAGAAATCCAAATTGGGTATCTTTATGCCTAATTTTTTAACAATCTATCACAATTTCACCTTTATCCGCACTTCGGGGTGAGTTCTGGCCTGCAGAGGTTTTGACTATTTTCTCATTTGTAACCTCATATGCTACAGATGTATTCTCTCTCATCATGTATACCTTCAGATAACCAGATTCCAAATCTAGTTCCATGGATATATTCTATGGTCCATAGGATTTCCAAATATTTCCCCTCTTCTCCAAACTGACTTCTGAGCAAGGAGTTATGCCCTCTGGAAGTAAACTGGTACTAAAATTATACCTTGTACTATTTTAGCTATAACTTCTTCATACTAGCTCTATTTTGGTCCCGAAATAGCTCCTTAGAAACATATTACGATGCTCTTTCATTTAAGTTGTAGAGACTTTGTGTATGGATGATAGACATCGTTCCTGGGATTTTCAACCCCTAAAAATGCTATTTAGACGCTTAAAATCCCTCTACAAGTTCAAGACCCTTAAAATTTGAAACTTTTTGTAGAAAATGATTGATTTATTGTTGTGATAGTCTATACATATAATTCGTCGATCTCAAAATCGAGAGTAATCCCAACCTTCAATCCACTCAAACTTTCCAAGCCCACATTCAAACCTTTTGCAAGCATGTCGGGATCAACTTCGCGGACTCTTCCCATCTAAAAACAACCATCAATTAACATAAACTTGCCTTGCTTATTGATCTTTCTGAAGTTCAAATTCTAATAGTCTATCAGGCTCTCTCTGTCATAATTATCCATCGGGAACATCCTCCTCGAATGAGACCTTTCAACATACTTCCTCTGCAAATCATCGAGAACAATTCTTTTTGAAAACTATCAAAAAAAATCCTTTGCAAAAATTGTATTTGATTGCCACATGGCACTCTTTGATTCACCTACCCTTGTTGTTGTGTCACCTGACATGGCAAGTTAATGTAGCATTATATTTTTCCCTCAACCCTTCCAAGATAACATGCTTCTCTGATAGATAAAACGGTCAACCATTGTCCAAACCAATTACCTTGATCATCTCAAGATTCCAAGTTGTGCATTGATTACCTCAGTGGGACAATCTCTTTTGGAAACACAAAACCACCACCAGGATTTCTGAACTAACCCTTCTGAAGTTGCATTTCTGACGGATCTAATGGTTGTAATCTCTTGAATTCAATGGTTCGAATATTCACGGAAATTACAACTGCTCGACCTTTAACTTGGTTGGACGAACTTCTTGGGAACACGAAATTACCCCGAGACTTCCTGAATGAGTCTTTCTGAAAACAATTCATCCACAAGATCTAATGACTAAGAATGATGTCAATCAACAACTCTTGTTCTTTCAGGCTCATGCCATTGGATTCCTCCCTTCAGACTTAACCTCATTTACCACCTTAGTATTTTTCTAAAACCCGATTTTTGAAAGCCTATTGAGAACCCCCTCTTCAAACTCTACAATTGAATCTTAACCGTGGATTCTTACGGAAGAATTAATCAAGGTCGTTGATTCACCAAACTCCACAGTCACCATGAAAAACACCAAATTCGACCATCCAGGACAAATTTGACTACGCAAATTGCAAATTGATGCAATAAATCTTACCTTCAATGGTTCTGAAGTAATTTGAACTCGAATCTACCCATAAATTTGGGGATTTCACTATGGTTCACCATTTTACCCTAAATTCGTCACAAAACGAAACCTGCAAAAATGAATTTTCCCAATTCGCGTCGACTCTTGGCCCATACAATATCATTGTTGAACTTGAGCTCTGATACCAATTTGTAACGTTCCCCAACTTAACCGAGGAACATTACTTGCAGAAATACACATAAAATRAAAATTTTGTGCTAACTAATCATGTAACTTACCAATTATAGRAATACACACAGATTTGACCATTTGGTCACCATTAATTAAATGAAGATATAGCATGCTAAATAAAAATGAATGCAACTGATAAATTTATCACAACAACATATAATTCATTCACAYACATAGAGTAAAAATGCACAATAGTTAACTAATAAATAACCTAGAAAAACAAATAAACACTTATCTTTCTAAAACAGTTGTGTTACCAGCTGCTTGGGACRAACGTATTACCCAACTATARACTTGTTGTTCTAGATCTCAACAACAAGTCACTCCCAAKATGGGGATAGGATTCCATAAAAGAGGGTGTCTCTCATAGTCCACTCACAATTCAGATATCCCACAACCCATTGGTATTCTCCTACAACTATCTCGATTTCCACCAGCTCTCTTYCTCATGACCTGCCAAACCCAAAGAATGTACCATTTCACTAATCTCACCCCATCGAGTGTCCCATTCATTTATCGGAGACTCTCTGACACAAACAACCAATAATCTATCTACTGGGAACTCAAGGGAACTCACTGCTAGAAAAACTATCAACAAAACAACAACAATCACTTGTTGTTACAGTGCAACTCACACAGAAGTTCACTTTGCAGGCCTGACAACCTGGTTCTTCTGCAAGCCTAACAATTTGCTTCTTTAGTAATCAACAGCTCCAAAAACACTCCATAATTTTCCCTCCATTGTTCTTCCAGCTCTATAGCTTCCCTTTTTCCTCGTTCTCCCTCTACTCATGAAAAAACATAACTGTCCAAAACTATATGTTCTACCCATACAAATTTCCTCTCTTTTTCCCAAGCAAGTTGACTCTCACTCTCCCCAATGTTGATTGTACTTCATCCCCATGCTCCCAATAACTATGGTATGTGACTTCTCACACACACCCTCTTACATGTATTCAATGATTGGCTTTGGGAACACTCAACATCAAAATATAAGTTTGATACACAATGATAATAAAAATTCAAGAAAGTGGGTTTGGCTTAATACCCATAGATAATTTTCCACTTGGACCTCTCTTAGACACTCCCTTCTCTTGTGGAAAACTCAACCCCCATCTTTGTCCATATCCTCTAGTAGTTAGCATCACATTTTATTTATTAAAATTCAGAAAATACAATCTGCATATTACATCACTTGGTCATAGCCACACTCATATTTACATTAAGCATTAATTAGATTGTGGATTATAGTGGGGATGTTACAAAACTTGTATTATTTGTTTCCTTAATCTTGGAAGGCTAGCAACTATCTTTATGAATATGTGTATGATATTCATTAATCAAGATAGGAGCAATATTTAGTAGTCGTATGGAAATCAATAAAGTATGAATTGTGTTTTGGTTATTGGTCAAAAGGAGAGTTAGTAATAATTTCCATTACTTATGCTTATCTTGGTTCAATGAGGAAACAAAGCCATAATATATAGGGATGATTTAGTTTTCATTAAAAAAAATGATAATAGTAGAGAAATTTGAATAAATTAGTATAGATATTTTTTATTTTAAATTTATTAGATATTATAAAAAATAATTTAAATATAAAATGTGAGATATTTTTTAATATTTATAAAAATATAAAGCAAAATATTGTATTAATTGATTAATTTACATCATAATAAAAATTTATATATATGGAAAATAATATCAAATGCAAATAATAAATAACATGTTTAAAATGAGTTGTATTATGTAACACCCTGTTTCCCCCAGTCTGTAAAAATAACTATACTAGCCAAGTATTGTGGCAAACTCAGAAATGTGAATGTGTGATGTCAATGGACCTTGTGAAAAAGGTCGATGAATGTGAATGATATTATAATATATATATTGCGGGACTGTTGAGAGGGGGATGTGCTGAAAAAGAGACCACGATGGTTGAAGAAAGGCGGTGGAAGGCACCTAGAATGGTGGCATTAACTTCCACTGAAACCAATACCGTATTTGGACTTCACTGCCTGGAGAACCAAAAGCGGCTCACTGGCCCCGAATTAAATGACTCACCAGGTTGGTAGGTAAAGGGCTCCTCATGAGTAATGAGGGATGGGGGTGAACCGCCCATATGTAGAGTCCTCAGACTTGACCACCGTGAGGAAGATCATGCCACACACAACCTCACCGAAAGAAGAAAAGGTAGGAAGAGCGTGCGATCAAGGAGCAGATGCGAGGGGAAGAGGAGAACTCTAGAAAAATATAGAGTGAGTGATAGCAGAGAAGAAGGAGAGTAACCTTCGTTCTCGGTCACTGACAAACAGAGACGCAGTCTCATAGCATCGTGGTCTTAGCTCGGGGGTGGCTAGTGGTAAATCCGTTGGGAGTCGTTGAGCCTACAATTGGGTGGAAACGAGCACCCCTCTCAGCAGTTGCAATCACACCTGGTGTTATTTCTAATAAGTGTTTTATATCCTGTATCTTGAAGTTTATATGTTGATATGTATGATCATAGTCTGTGCAATTTATGAATGGTTTGAGCATAAGACTGTCTGTGTGGTGTTTGACCAGAAATGGTGCTTGCATGCTTATAATGGAAAGACCACATATGGCTTATGTTTTATGAATTGCTATTTATATGCTTACCGATCTAAGTCAGACTTCAAGTCTATCCTCAGGAAATATATACCCTTATTCATCTCCAGGAATACCCAGAATAAATCTCTCCACAAAGATACCCTCTCTTGGAAAACTTACCAAGAACCTGAAAAAAAGATGTGAAGACGCAAGTCTTAGTAATCATGTACGAGGAAGAATGGGCCTCTCAAAATCCTGAAATAGCTGCGTAGGGATAAGAATCGATTGACGGACGAGATCCTATCAGAAGATCTGCGGCCATTCACGACCGTTAGATTGGAAGAAGAAACAAGGGTGTTAAATGCCTAAACCCTTTTCCTTTATCTCCGTGAGTAGCGAAGAAATCGGGACCATAGATCCCTAAGGTCTGTGGGAGTATCTGGACTATTGGTTTTTCCACGTCTAGGGAGTAGCAGGAGAGTGCACAGCGTGAGACAGATCTGAACCATCAGATATTAGTTAGAAAACCCAACAGTCGTTGGAGCTATCAGGGGATGCATGAGGGTTAAGCCTCGTGAACAGAGGCAAAAGTCYCGAAAGAGGAGTTGATATTGGGGCTTCGGACAGTGGGATTTCARAAGTCCTGATGATGAGAGATYGAGAGACTCCATGGTGGAAGTCCCGAAATAGATCTGGATCGTCCAATTAAGGGAGGCCACGTGTCGCGAGATCACATGTTTTGGGGATTCGAACATCGAGAAACCAAAGAGGAAGGTGAGCATTTTGACCTCGCACTTGGTGAAGTCCTGAAACAATCTGGACCATCCATCTGTGGAGGACACGTGGAAGAGATTGAGAGTCCATCAGTATTTCAGATACCAAGGATTCAAATTGACAGAGGATCTGTGTCACTGGGGGTCGCAAGTCGCGAAATCCTGATAAATGAAACCCCGAATCGGTTTAAGTGTGAATAAGTTTGAGAAAGATGGGATTTGATCGTGACTGTTGATTATCCTGAAAAGATCATAATGGATGATCATGGGTAAAGGTTGCAACTGTCCATCGGAGGGACATGTGGCTGTCGGTCGGTATTTCGGCATTTCGGCACCCGAGAAACCAAAAGGCAAGAACCCTTGTCTTTGCAAGTCGTGAAATCTCGGTACCCGAAACCCCGATGCGCTCTGTGGCAGAAAGGAGGAGTCCTGAAAGGGATTTAGACCATCCATTAGAGGAGACGTGTGGTGAGCAGTTAGAGTTCGGGGAAAGCTCTGAAATCCCATGGACCGTTGGATCCAAATCCTCGAGGATCGTTACTCTCCTACATGAATCCCCATATCAGGATTTGGGGATTGGAGTGACAAGAGTTTTGAAGTCATTGCATCATGAACTCCCAGTTCATGAAACTCTGAAAATATCTAAATCGTTGGATCCAAGACATCGAGAGCCATTGGATCTCATACAAGAACTCGAGTATCAGGTTTTGGGGTTTGAAGAGTCAAAGGACTTGACTCTCTTGCATTTCGAACTCCTGATTACCGAAATCCTAATATGGCCAGGACCATCAGATCAAGAGAGGCTTATAGCCGTTGATCTCCCTCTGGAGGGGAAACTTTGGAGATTACAGAGTTTCAGGGATTCGAAAGGGAGAGGAAGAGACATCACATCGCGATTCCCCAAATCGTGAAAAGATGGTAATTGCTTTGTCGATTTAGCACGTGGTCACGGAATAGGGTCACATGGATGAGACCCAAGCGGGGAGCTTGTCACTCACCAGCCCTTTCGGGGTTCATCATTTCGGGGTTCGCAGAGTCGAAAGACTCGAATCACTTATATCGCTGAGTCGGGAAATGCGAAAAGGCGCCTAGTTGTTTGGCCGGTGGTCATAACAAATAATCACATGGAGGTGGAAAAAGGGAAGATCTAGCCTGCGCCAAGCCCCGTAGGATTTTGGGGATTTTGTCCCTCAAGAAAAGGAGAAAACTTTATTATGTCGTAGTGGGGTATGTGACAAATCGGTATCAGAGCATGGTTACAACACTTGGCCTACTTGGGCTCATGAACAAGTTGCGCAGAAGCTCCATTCGGAACACTCCTAAAAGGAGTAACCCCCCCTGTCTTAACCTTCCTAATCAAAAGCTGAAGTTAAGAATCAAAAACCCCTATTGTATGTGTGTACATGTGAAAATATGAATTATGTATTGGTTATATATAAATATAACTATTGACTAACAAGCAGCGTTTTTCCTTTTGCACACAAGCAGAAGATTAACCGCGGGAAATTATCAACGCATAGTATGGTGACTCACCATGAAGTGGGGGAAGGCTCCCACAATAGAGACGAAGAGTCTGACGAAAGGAGGGCAGTAGGGACCATGAGACTATGAGGAGTCTCATGGTCAAATTACAAAGATGCAAGGCTGACAATGAAAGGATGATGAAAGAACAAGAAAAGCAAACAGAAATTAACGCAGTTTTACTGCAGAGTTTATCCGATCTACAAAGACAAATGCAACATGAACCTGAAACTTAGAAACATGGTCATATCAGTGGCCACACTAAGAGGAGCACCTCGAAAAAGGTCCACCCCAGAGGTAAAGGACAAGCATTGAATGATTCCTTTGAGAAGGAAGCTGGTGTTTCAGAGGGCTCTTCTAGCAGCAGAACCAGTTCCTATCCCCGAAGGAAATGGAAGAAGCAAAATTCTTCCAAAGGTCGTAAATTCAAAGAATTTAGTAAAGCCAAACCACCCTCCTTTGATGGTGAAATAAATAAGAGAGAGGAAGCAGAGGCCTGGCTGCTTGGACTAAAGAAGTATTTCAGAGTCCATGACTTCTCAGAAAATATGAAGGCCCGAGTGGCCACCTTCAACTTGAATGAAAAGGCTTCCATTTGGTGGGAAGACCTTAAGAATGTGAAAGGGGTTCATGAAGAGGACCTGCCTTGGGAACGGTTTGAGAAATACTTTCGAAAGAAGTATCTATCGAAAAAATATTTTGACGAAAAGACTAAAGAGTTTTATGAACTCAAACTGGGACAACTCACTATAGAAGAATATGTCAACAAATTCCTTGATTTGTTGAGGTATGTACCCTATATCAAGGTGGAAAAGGCAAAGGTGCAATGCTTCATCAGTGGACTACCTAAGGACTANCTATATCAAGGTGGAAAAGGAAAAGGTGCAATGCTTCATCAGTGGACTACCTAAGGACTATCGGAACAGAATTGAATTTGATGAGCCAAAGACTCTAGAAGGCACCATTTGAAAGGCAACCTATTGTCATGAACAGTTTGGACATCGAGCAGAACCTCACGAAGGATGGAAACATAAGAATAGTTCAAGATTTCAGAAAAAGGGGATTGAATCCCCAGGATTTAAGAACTATAAAAAGAACCCAAGAATGAGCTTCCCAGCTCGGAGTATGCACCAACAGAATTTTCCCTCCTTGAGCGGAAATAAAACTTCTGGACCCATATCAGTGAAGACTGATAATCCAAAGAGAGAACCTTTGAAATGTTTGGGTTGTGGGGAAGAACATCTATTGAGAGATTGTCCACACTGACAACAGAATAGTCAGAGGATTTATAACATCCAAGAAGCTACTACAGTCAATGATGTGGCCAGGAGTGAGACAAAAATTTACACAGCCTTGGATAATAACCAAGCTGACCACCAAGCTTCAGTGGTCGAAATAGAAGGTATGATTTCCAACCATCTAGTGTCTGTTTTGATTGACCCTGGTTCAAATTTGAGTTAAATAGCCCTTAAAGTTGTTGATAAGTGGAAACTACAGCCACAAAAACATACCAAGCCATGGTTGGTACAGTTAGCCACTAGCACCAGAAGAAGGGTAGCAGAGGTTATACCAGCCTGCCAATTGATGTTGGGTAAATCCCCCACCCAAGCAACCCTTAACATATTACCCCTGGGATCATATGATCTGTTGATTGGTATGGATTGTCTAGCTACCCATAAAGCCAGATTAGACTGTTACCATAAAACCTTAGAATGTGTAAGTAAAGAAGGGAAAAAGATAACCCTTCAAGGGATCCAAAAACCTGTCTCGGTGAGACAAATATTAGCTCTGCAAATGAGAAAGTATTGCCGAAAGGGATGTCCCCTATATGCAATACAGGTGTTGAAAACAATAGAAGGTGACAAACCAAGCCCTGACGCTCACCCTCTCCTGAGAGAATACAGAGATGTGTTTCCGGAAGAGGTACCGGGTCTACCTCCGAGAAGGGACATAGACTTCTTGATAGAACTTGCACCAGGAGTGGTGCCGGTGTCTAGGACACCCTACCGGATGAGTACGCCCGAGTTAGTTGAACTCAAGTTGCAATTAAAAGAAATGATGGATAAGGGCTATATTCGGCCCAGCGTGTCTCCATGGGGAGCACCAGTCCTGTTTGTGAAAAAGAAGGACGGTACCCTTAGACTGTGTATAGATTATAGGCAACTCAATAAGGTAACCATAAAGAACAAGTACCCCTTGCCCAGGATCGATGACCTGTTCGATCAATTGGGGGGTGCGTCTATTTTCTCAAAGATTGATTTGCAGTCGGGATACCATCAAGTACGAATCAGGGGTGAAGACATCCATAAAACTGCCTTCCGAATGAGGTATGGTCACTATGAGTTTGTGGTAGTGCCATTTGGGTTGACCAATGCCCCTGCCACTTTTATGTGCTTGATGAACAATGTACTCAACAAATTCCTAGACAAATTTGTGCTTGTTTTTATTGACGATATATTAATTTACTCCAAGAATAGAAAAGAGCATGAAGAGCATCTTAGGCTTGTGCTGCAAGTGCTAAGAGAACATCAGCTCTATGCCAAATTCAGCAAATATGATTTCTTCTAGAAGCAAATACATTACTTAGGCCATGTTCTCTTCGAAGAAGGAGTAGCGGTAGACCCTGACAAAATCAGGTCTATCATGGAATGGCCTACCCCAAAGGATGTTTTGGATATCAGATCCTTTATGGGATTAGCAGGATACTATAGGAGATTTATAAAAGGATTCTCCAAGATTGGTTGTCCAATCACTGCCCTCCAGAAGAAGGGGACAA
>JASDQU010349397.1:0-12260 GCA_032191745.1 Picea mariana
AAATATCTCAGTAAATAAATCGACCCAAATAGCACACTCCCTGACTCAATCCGGAGTCCAAGGGGTTCCACCGATGCCTCTGCATCCTCAAGGTCCAAAACCCTGCACACTCAATAAAACTAAGTCAATAGCACCTGTCTACATCAAAGCAGTAAAACACCATGTCGTCTATCATAACGCATCATAATCAAGGATAAATGTTTTAACATTATAAAAGTCCAGATCACTTGTGAGCAAGTGTCCTCAAAGAATAAGTTTTCTCAGTGCGCCAGAGCGGGATGTTACACAACCTCTATAAATAACTTCTCACCACCCAAACCCTAACTACTAGTAGTCCCAATATTAATGAGTAAGAACTATCCCTTATTAAACTCCACATGATTAAAAAGTTTTCCATCTTCATTATTTAAGATCTCCAAACTCCACACCAACACTTTGACCTAGTAATTTAAAATCTTCGCTAACTTTATTAATTTCAAAAAAATTAAAACAATCATATTTTTTCAGAAATATATATTGATTCTATCATCTAACTACTAAAAATCTAACTACTAAAAGTGTTGTAGCAACACGAACATATGCCTTTTACTCTATATAAAATTTAATAGATAAAACTATATATTAGAAAGACAATTCAATTTATTACATTTTATTTAGATTTATTATGCAAATATCTCAGATATTGGTTTTTCATATTTTCATTTACACTAAAATATCATAAAAGACTATTAAATATTTGGTTTTTCATATTTCTATTTACACCAAAGTATCATAAAATATCATCATTAACTTAAATTAGAATAAAAATAAAATTGTTCATTTAATTTTAAACAAAATTTAAAATTAAAATATAAAAATAAATTATTATTTATTAATTATTTTTTTAAATATTTATTAAAAAGAGAATCAAACACTTCTAAAAAAAATCTTATTCCAAATATTGTGAGTAGTTTTATGTACAAAGTTTTACTTAGAACCTGTGAATTCATTGTTTCTGACAGGATGTTCTACTACAAATAGAACCGGTCACATTTAAATGAATTTTGTTTTAAATCTTTGTAAATATTCACTCATAAATCCAAAAGCAGATGTACTCATTCCCATTTTCTGAACAATGTTTGGTGACGAGGATATATTTTACAACGATAAGAGTGGTTCGGTGTTCATGAGCATCAACAATATTTATTTAGACAACAATACACAAACTTAATAGCCACGTTCATTTCCACATGGGACGATCAATCTTGAGGGCATATCAGATACAAGGGAGGATAAATCTCTCCAATGACTTTGATCATCCATAGTCCAAATTGCATCCTAGTAATTGCATATCTCCCCAATCATATCTTAAAATTTACATGAACCCTTAATTCATATTACAAATTACAAATAGTTAATATGTTAATTTAGTTAATATGTTAATTTTGTGAAAATTAAATTTTGATGAAAGGATAACAATCCTGATGAATTGGACATAAAATAGAAAGAAGATTTTTTTTGTCAGTGATAAAATTATTATAGATTTGAAATACTTTTGATCTAAAAAACAGTCATTCAAAAATATATAAACCATCAAAATCATTCAAAATGGAGCCAGGTTTGAATCACATCAACCCTTAATATGACTGGATTTTAGTGTCTCCTCCATACTATCATGGAATTTCAACCCTGAATGAACTTATAAAACAAAACCCTTATAAACCAATCATAGTAACCCTAATTTGACTAGATTTGGACAACCTTCGTCCTCATTCATTTCTACACATGGTTGAACCATACCAAATAAATGAGCGAATAAGATTGGAAAGTCCATGAAACAACAATGACTACAATTGGGATTCTAAATTTCTTAACAACAATGGGGATTCTAAAATTTCTTAACAACAATGGCTACAAACAATTAAAATGATCCCTTATACCATACTGTGTGTTAAAACGAGAGAGTAGACATTATTGAACACACAAAACTAAATTCTATTAATCAATCTATTATATACATCATATTGTGTCTCTAATATATAGAGTACATATGATTGTTATGAGATCTAACTTATTCAAAATATAGAATGAGAGATTGAGCAAATATTTCAACCATAAACACTAATCTAGGATCTCATAAACCCAACTTCCTAACAAACCCCTAATAATAAGATCACACAAACTCACGTAAAAATTAACTCTATTTCTTAATACATCATATTGGATAAGTAGGAATTATATATTCCAACACCGTGAAAAGAGTTTAAACCCGTAGTTTGCAATATCCCAGAATGTGGATTGCCCTATCCCGTTGATCAGAGCAGGCTGCCATCAAAGTTGTTTTTCAGGCCGATGGTCTTCTTCATTCCTTTCAACCAACAAATCTTGACCCTGCAATTGTGAGTTCTTCTCATTATTCTGAAGCACGCTACTCACATTCAGAGACATCATCTGCGGCTTCAAGATGTGAACGTGGTTCGCCATGCTGAAATGATCGAATAACTTGCGAGGACTGTTATCACACTTATTCCTGTGAGGACCTTTTCTCGCCATGTAAAATGGGTCGTAAAAGGTTTTCTCAGACCTGTTCTCTGCTGATCTAATCGCCATGGCTTCAGCTTTGCTGGTATTCTCCAAACCTTCTGCTAACTCAAATATCAATCTAATCTGCAAACAGATAACAAATCTCCCCAGCAGAAAACCAGATTTCTATAGAAACATACCCTTCTCGGATCCTGCTGCCTTTTTATGGGCAATTTTTTAGGACAATTTTGTCAAGGAGTAGACTGTAAGGTCTGAACAGGAAACTGTCGAGGTTGCTTGAGTTCTTATTATAGAAATATGTGAAATTTGAATCTTCTTTTAATATCATATACTCATTATTTAACTCCATTGAAACAAGAGATGCCAATCTGACACTGAAATTGAGCAATTCAATATTCAGCTTGCTGCCATACCATATCAGAAGATGAAGATGCGTATCTTCTTGCGTGTATATATTATTGGCTTCTTTGCATGTGAAGATTGTGGAAAACGTTTGCCATACTTTTATAACATTTAATTTATGGTTTATGCGTGTAGATATTTTATAACTTCAAGCGTGATAGGCATGATCCATCCGGAACTTGAGTTTTTATTTAGTCGGATATTGAGATCAGCCACTGAACTTCCGAGTGAAAAATCTACCCACCCAGAGTGTCAAGCATGTGGATTAACACGATATTTTATTGCTTGCAGTTTTAATATATATATATATATATATATAATATCAGACCATGCTATTAAATTAGTTGTTGTTATAGATGTTTCATTAAGTTATTATATAACAAGGGAGTGGGTTAACTCGGGAACAATCTTCCTTTTAGAGTTATTTTTTTGGTAGGTTTTTTAGAGTTATTTTTTTGGTAGTTTTTATTGTGGTTTGTTTTATAATTTTCAGTTAATTTAAAATTTTGATCGATTTTTTGAGCATCTGAGTTGATTTAAAATGGGGCAAAATTCCTGAGACAAGGTTTTAAAATGTATGGAACTTTAATCAAACTACCCTTAAAAATCTGACCGGATTCAAGCCCAAAAATTTACCTGGCAAAAAGGTCTGTTTGCTCCCTAGTTAGCATACTCCGATAACAATTACAGTGATAATGTATGAAATTGTTGATATAACAAGTACAACTGCAGTGGGATGCACGTTCTTGTCCAGAAGCTTTTTAAATGTTGGTTTGAATAAGAAATACACTCATATACAATGCATTTAGTTGTATCAAAGCATAACTAGTCTATAACTACTCAATGTTGTATTCCTGCATTTTTCTTCTTTTAAAGGCAGTTTAATTTAAGCACGTGAGCAGTCGAGGAGGCACTTTGGGTTACACATTTATTTTAACCATCTTGTAGAGGCATATTCCAGTTATGGACAAATCCCCATTAATGTCATTGATATATGACAAATCAAAGCTTTTCCATTCGGAAAGGAGGCATATTCCAGTTATTGACAAATCCCCACTACTCATTGAAAAGGAGGCATAATACAGTTATTGACAAATCCTCACTACGCATTGATATGTGCCAAATCGAAGCTTTTCCATTCACGCACAGAAAAGGAAAAAGTTGAGAGTTAAAGGGCACCATTTCCATTTAAGCTGTATTACAATCTGAAGAATTATATTAGACACATTTCTTCTCTACAGGGCAGAGTAAGAGAACCTGAGGAAAGAAAGTAAAGTAAGATAAGTTGGAAAAGAAATTTCCATGTTATTGATAAATAAGGAAAATCAGTAATTCAATTATTGTTGAGTATAAGTAAACTTGTTTGCTTTACTTTTTTATTTAGCCTATATGCAGATTTACCTGGTTGGATGAGCCACGCTTTAGATGAGATAGAAACCAATACCAGTTTGGTTGGATGAGCCATGCTTTAGATGAGATAGAAATCTAGAAACCAATACCACATTGCAGTGTCATTTTGCACTTTAATGAATTGATGAGAAAAAAAAGAAAAAAAAACAAGTTTAATTAAAAATATATATGAATAAAAAATAAATAAAATGATGTTTTTAGGTTTATGCAGCCATTTTATTGTTGGAGTAATTAACTTCTACTAGTTTTCTATTTAATATGGGATTATTCATTATACTATTAAGATTGTTGTGTTATTGTAATGTAGAGTTTATCTCTACTTAAGTTGTTTGATTCCATTATTTAGGAGGTTGTTGTAGATTTAGTTAGTTGTGATAGATCTTCTCCAACTTAGTTTCCTAGTTTGGTATGTAGTTGAGATTTTTTTTTTCCATGAAAAAAAAGCTTCTTATATTCATAGAATATACATGTTCCTAACTTACAAAACTGTCTTAAAAGGCTTTCATCTTGACTGTTACAAAAAAGTCATGTAACTACATGGTATTTAGTTGAGATATTCTCTCAACCTCTCCTTATATATTGGGAATTAGTTAGATCTTATGACAACATCAGAGTCACAATCTATTGTTCTATTGTAAATAATAATGTCTCATCTCTCATATGTAAATGAGAGATATGTAAATTCTAATCCTTTGTAAATATGTATTATTAGATTAGGTGAGAGTAGATTATTTCTTTTGTGACTGATTGATCGAGTGTGTTCTGTGTGAAGATTTATATGTGTTTGTGTGAGAGATCTTCCCACATATTTGCTTGACATCATAGGTTAGAAGGGGTCTAGTGCAGATAAAAGCTTGGTATGGATGGTTGTCCAGTTAGTTTGGGAGTTGTGGATCTAGGGAGTGATCCCTCATTAGTTGTTGAAGACATGTGAGTGGTTTGTTGATGAGGTTACACGACATGTGTATGATTTGTTGTCCAGTAAATGAATTCGGGAGATCCATGATTCGAGGTTCAAGGAGGGAATTCAGGTATTCAACTTGGGAGCTACACCTTTACAAGGGTTAAGGGAAATCTTGATGAAGTTAGCTATCCTGAAAGATTTTGAAATAATTAAGGGATGTTGATGAAAAAAACTTCCTAATATGAAAGTTGAGTATTTTAAACATTGAAAATTAAAAAAAAAAAATCCAAAATATTTAAATCTTAATTAAACTATGTAATTCATTTTCATTTTAATTGTTAAATTCATAAATGAATCAAATATACAATAAACTTAGCTAAGCTAAAAATCAAGTATCTTTTTCTTTGAAAATCAAAAACCAAAATATGTACACGTGCTTTATCACATAGTAAGGTCGAGTCAAAACCATATAAGTTTAGAAATAACTAGCACTATAATAAGCCAAAATAGCAAATAGAACAAATCCAGAAAAACGTGAAATTTAAACACCATATAATTATGAAAAAAGATAGACAACTACTTAAAGTCTATTTATTGTTTTATGACAGATATAAATAGATAAGATATGAAACAATACATTGGGCACAGGTTAACCATTTTAGGTTTTGGTTCTTTTTCGGGGATATTTTTTGTTTAATTTTGTTTGGAATTTGGCGAGAAATTGTTCGATCTATAGTTTTGAGTGGTTAATTTTGTGTAATATGAATGCCCGAGGGGTTTTCAGCACATTGAATCCACTTATGCATTCAAAAATGCAATTTAAACAACAAAAAATTGTGATTTCTCGCATACTTATGTGGTTGGATTTCAACGAAAAGGGCCAAAACGTAAAACAATTAGACAACACTATAAATTGGTGGGTGGACACTTAACTATCTAGTTTTCATGTCAACCTGTGCAATAGGAGAATAAACACCTTGAAGATAAAAAAAAGGAACATAGACAAGAATCAAAGCAAAGACATGAGAGGAGAATGTGGATAGGCAAGAAGGGAAGCAAACCAAACCTTACGCAGGTTACATATACATGACAAGAAAGCAAAATTTTTCAGTTGACCCGACACCCTATCCTGCATAACTCAACAAACAAGATGTGGTATGCACAAAGTCGATCTGCATGAAAGAAAAACATTTATTCCTTATAACAGAGACACACAAACACCCTATCAAAAAACAAATCTCAAAACATATCGGAAACCCTAAGGCCATATGGAGACACAAAGAAAACTTGAGTAGAGAAATATTATTTCTCTAACACTAGAGAGAATTTGAGCAAATAAATCCCAATTAAATTGAGAAAGGCTAAGAAGTATTCAAAACTTCAAGGACAACATACAACCAAACACACTTGAGAAGACTATTTTAAAGGACATCCACATGGCCAATGTTACAAATCAAACTAACATATGTAAAACTAGCAGTCCAAGTTTCACCCATTTGTGTAGGAACTTTTGATTTGTAGAAACAATTATGGTACATAATGTATTCCATATAAGCATATGCCAAATGAAACAAAGGTCATATTTTTTTATTAGATTTGCATTAACTTTCTATCTTTTGGTGGATATAGTCAATATCGATATTAATTTTGGTCACAAAGAATAGACTTTGATGCATATAAAACAAAACAAAATTTCTTACATTGTCAAAGAAAACTTTAAATGATACATAGTGCACATAAACTTGTTTCAAAAGACTTGTAAGAAACATTTCCAGTTTACCTAGCATGAACCATAAAATTAACAAACTGGTAGCTAGATCACTCGATAAGTAACGGTAAGAGAGAATAAACATGGGTGAGTCATGGTTACATCTACTCAAAGACTCAACATTTTTCAATATATATTTTATGAGGCACTGTTGCGAAGCACAATGCCTAGCCATATAATCTATGATTTGCCACATGATATGTTTTCACCCATGTTTCCATTCAATATGCCACACTTTGTATCCTTTGCATGCACAAATGCCATCTAATATCTCAATTTCATTCTTCTAGACTCAGTTGACTAAAGGCATTTTTCCATCCATGCATGTTGGTTTACTGGCATCCATCATGAAGCCTCTTAGTGACCGGGAAGGGATGAATGGGCCTGATATGCTAATGCATGCACCAGAACTTGACCCCAAGCACACTCCCTAAGCCAAGAACCCATGTACCTTGATCCTTTACTCTGTGTGCTCATTTGTGGTCGGATATGGAACTGCACTTGAAACTACAACCACCCATGGGAACACTTGCTATGGCTTTATATATGAAGGAGATGTTGCTTTCTTCACCATATAGGCTCTTTAAAAGGAAGGAACACCAGATAAATAAGGTGGGAACTTTTGAAATGGAAGGGATGAAGTTGGAACTAGGTCAATAGCTTATGAATGAAGTTAATAAATGGGTGTTGTTTCAATGCTTGCTTCAATTGGAACTACATCTCTTTCCCAACTAGTGCTATGCATAATATACCACACTCCTTTCTGCAACAAAAGGATGGGAACAAGAAGGCATTACCTCCATTGCAAGGAACGGTCGGTGGGGTTCTGCAAGTGGTCCTGAATGAAAGAAATATAGTCAGTAAGGGGTAACCTGGATAATGAATATGGGACACATCGAAACCCAGCGGTATTGAAGGGACATTCAGAGAATAGAAACATGAACATTAATAGTGAAAGGAGGATGCTTGGAAATAGGTTTGATCCACCAGATGTTGCATATGATGTAAAAATTTAGAACAATAGAAGGGAGATTGTATTACCCGAGAATGTAGTTGAAGCATGCTTCAAATAGGTTTGTTATCGTGCATTTCGACCTACACATTCTCAAACATTCAAGGTTGAGTGCTTGGCCTAAAGATATGGGTCGTTTTATTTGATGATCTTGTGGGATCCCATAACCACAAAGGAGAATATTACAAGTAACACATTGTGGGTGAGGGATAGTTGAATCTACTATTGATGCCAATAATTCTTATGCCTTGTATTTAAGTTGTGATGTCAAAGTCTAGAGAACGACTAGAGTGTTGCTTTCCAGTGAAGTTGTGGGATTGGACTTTGATTCCTAGGGCTATGTACCCAAGGGAGTATAAGGAGGGAGTTTTGGTCCAGCCTTTCAAGATGCCTTGGTATGTTGTCGTAGAGCCCTGATAGAATGAGATGCCTAAAAATGGGAAGAAAGAGTGTTGCTCGTGCTTCATGGGAGCTTTCAATGCCTAAGGTTATGTACTTGAGGGAGTATAAGGAGGGAGTTTTGGTCCAACCTTTTGATATTCCTGGTGTACGCAAGTATTGATCCAGATGCCTACTTGGGAAGATTAGGTTTGTTGCCTTAGATCCTTAATATACCGAGAATCTTTAATCCTCGTTCCGAAATTTGGGAAGGACTGCTAGAGTGTTGCTCGCGCTTCCTGGGAGTTTTCGATGTTTTTTGTGGTTGGTTTCCTTATACTAGTTCAATAGAGGGTGATGTGAAATTTACAGAAGTTAACTTTGGGACAAAGTTCCTTCAAGGGAGGGAGTATGGCATGCCCCATATGATTATAAATAATTGATAATAACAAAGAAGTAAAATAATTATCATAAAGGGATCATAATAAATACTTAAAAATAAATAATTGGATAATAAAATAAAATAGTAAAATAAGTAACAATAATTTATGGATAAACCCTAAATTATAATAAAGAATTAAATAATGGATCCTAGGGATTGGATTAAGAGCCATGTTGGAATCTATATAAGGATGGAGAAGAAGGAGAAAGGGGAATCTCATTTTTTCTTGGGAAATCTCAGGGCGAGGCTAAGAAGAGATAACATAGTAGTGGATTGAGGGCTCGGGAACTCTCAGTCATGATGATTGAGGGGTTGGTTGGGAGGAGAGTTGTCCCCCACTTTCTTTTTTGGTTGGTCAATCAAAGAAAAAGGTATTGATACAGTCATCAAATTACAAGTCCTTGGTTCCTAGGTAAGTTACTCACCACACAGTCCTTGTAAGTTATGAAATATTGAATCATGTATCTCTATTTTATCAGATCTAGTTTGTGTATGTGGTGTTTACCTATGTATTTAGAATCATGAGATTTAGGGTATGACAACTACTCCAAGTGGGTTACCAATATGATTCTTATTTGAAATGTTGAGTTTCTTTCAAAATTTTGTTTGAGTCAATGAGGTTCTGGATTTTTTCTTCTAGGTGGGTGAGTGTACTCTCCATTTTAGTGGTAACCATGGGACCACTTGGATCCACCAGAAGGGTTATCGATGAGATACACCAATGTGATCAGCTCCCTGGAAGAATTATTTTAGGATAGGTCCCCCACAATGGTCCGAGAAAGCCTAGAGCCACTTCCAAATCCTTTTTTTTAATTACCAAAAGATCATTATACTTCAAATTTTTCATATTCTAGGCTTTGTAGGAACTTTTTTGCTTCAACAACAGATGTTCAACAATGTCTTAAGATTAAGGGAATGTTAGGCACTATAGTCCTCTAATATACCTAATGATTTCTAATAATAGTACTATCTTGGTCTTTCATAGATCTAACTAAGGAGGATCATTCGTTCCCTTATTCATACTACCTAAGTCCCTGTACATGAGAATTATCTCTCCTAGTGTTGTGCTTAGTGTACTATATTGACAAACACCAACCAAAAGGATTTTGTAGGGGTGGTTTCAGGTATGTCTTGGAGAGTCCCAATATACAAGAGGGTATGTGGATGATCGAATCTGTGAATATATTCTATCGAATATGGCACTACTAACCAAGTACCTATGGAGGTGTACAAGGGAATCCAACCAAGTGACCCCTAGATTGTATATGATAAATCTCTATGTTTATAGTTGTTGGAACACGTCTCTAACCTAAAAAACAATAAATTGTTTAAAATTAAGGTGCATGTTGGCACATAAAAGTGCTATGATGGCACTTGTAGTGTACTTAAAGGACATATACAAATAATTTAAGAACAATTTATGAAGAAATGCAAAAAAATATAAATAAACTTGAGAGAAACCATAATATAACACCTATTGAAATAGAATCCTTTATTGATATGCCAAATAGTGAGCAATGTTCACTTGCCTATTTGAAAGGAAAATCTCCAATTGAGCATAATTCCAATACAATAATAATCCTTTTACCTCCATCACATAACTTCCTACCTCTATAAATATGATTTTTCACCACCCAGATCCTAACCACTAGTAGTCTCAATACTAATGAGTAAGAACTACCTAGCAAGCCTTATTCCATCAGGATGGTCCTTTAACATTAATTAACCACACACCAAACACCTATTGGGCCTTATTGATATCCACATGATTAAAAACTTTTCCATTTTTAATATGTTAAGATCTCCAAAGTCCAGGCTAACACTTTGACCTAGTAATTTCAAGGCTTCCAAGTTAACTTTATTAATTAAAAGAAGAACTTAAAACAATCATACTTTTTTTGGAAATATGTATCATTCCATCATCTAACTACTAAAAGTGTTGTAGCAACATGAACATATATCTTATACTTTGATAGAACTATATATTTAGAAAGACAATTCTATTTGTTAAGTTTTATTTAGATTTAGTATGCAAATATCTCTAAGTTAATAGATATTTGGTTTTTCATATTTCCATTTACGCTAAGATATTATGAAAGCCCATCATTAACTTGAACTAAAATAGAAGTGAAATTATCAATTTAATTTTAAACCATTTTTGAAATTAAAATATTAAAAAAAAACTTTAATTTTTATTAACTATTTTTCAAATATTTATAAAAAACTATAATTTAAAAAAAAAAACACTTCTCAAAAATCAGATATCATGAAAGACCGTCATTAATTTGAGCTAGAATATAATTTGAGCTAGAATAAAAATGAAATTATAGTTTTAATTTTAACAATTTTTGAAATTAAAATATTAAAAAAAATACTTTAATTTTTATTAATTAATTTTCAAATATTTATAAAAAACTATAATTTGAGAAAATTAAACACTTCTCCCAAAAAAAATTCAAAATATTAAAGTGACTAGTTTTATGTACAAAGTTTCAGTTAAAACTTGTGACTTTACAATGACTCTGATCATCCATAATCCAAATTGCATTCTAGTGATTGCATTTTGTTCACAGATTTTCGTGTCTTATTTTCATATCTTAAAATTTAGAGGAAAATCTAAAGGAATCTTAAATAGGTAATATAACTATTTTGTGAGAATTGAATTATATGGGAAAATAACAAACATACTATTCAATTACTAAAAGGAGTTTTTTAGCAGTGACAAAATTGTTATAGATTTGAACACTTGTTTTTTTTATTTGGTAATGTATCCTTGATTTTCAAAAATACCCCGTGGTCTAAAAACTGTCATCCAAAAATATCTAAACCATGAAAATCATCCAAAATCTCACCCTGTCTAAACCACATTTTTAACATCACTGAATTTTAAGTATCTCCTCTCCACATTTTTTTCGAACCTGAATAGCCTTACATAACAAAATCCTTATAAACCAATTGTTGTAATTTGCAAGTGCGGAAACACAAATTACCATAAGACAATCAATACAAATGCAAACACAAAACACAACAATTTACGTGGTTCAACCAAACGTTGGGCTACGTCCACCAAGCATTGGTATCGGTTATCTTATTATTCAGCTAATGGAGATTACGGTCAGGTCTCACTCCTCTCAGACACACTCTGCCTCTACGGGCATACATCAAATTTATAGCAATATATTAGAAACTGATTATTAATTTTGATCTCACCCATATTCTAACTTGGTTGCATTGGTTACAACCAACCCTGGTTTATAGGATCTAAAATCCTATTCACGGATGAGTTGTTGTCACCGTTTCCAACAATCTCCACCTTGACAACAATTAACCTGATACCTTGCTCCTGCTTCTGTTCATCACCTTTTCTACAAGCCAAGAGAAGCCAAGCACCATTGTAGCTTCTCTAACAGTACTGGTTTTG
>JASDQU010349401.1:0-12260 GCA_032191745.1 Picea mariana
AAAAAATAAATAAATAAATAAATAAATAAATAATAATAATAATAATAAAGTTTAATATACACAATTTGTTTTAAATGACTTTATGATTTTTTTTCGACCGACAACTTTATGAATCTCCTCATAAGGAAATGTAAGAATTCGAGTTGGTTAGTGAAGAAATTAATTAATTTGTTCATGTTAAAAGAATATTAAATTAAATTAATTTTATATAATATTTAAAAATATAAAAAATATTAATCAAACCCAATAAATAAAATAAACAAAATTCCATGTGTAGATGTTATAGGAATATTGGTCCCCATATTTAATGTAACGATTGTAACATGCAACCAACCACTTTATAAAACAAATTTCAAATGAATAAATAAATTTAAATTAGTTCCATTGAAAATCCAAAAATACAATTACTCAATCATATTCTCTTACGCCCCAAGGGGACGTCTAAAAATAGACCCAGTGCAAGGCATTTTGGATGAGCGGTTGGTGGTATATGAAAGTTATAGTTTACTAATAATTCGTTACTAGGAGGCAAACTACATATTGAATGTACAACAATAAATGTGGATGCCTTCCTTTTTATAAAGAACTCTTTTTCATTGGAGTGTTCCTCAAAGGAACAATTTGCACTAAATAATGAGGACTTGCAACTATTTATGAACCCTGCAATGCTCCCATTAGTTCGTGGTAACATATTTTTCCTCTTAAAATTTCCATAAGCATAACAATTCATGCACACACTATACATGGAAATTCTATGTTTGTATTTAACAATATTCAAGTAATTAGGCTGACTATAAAGACAACCAAAAAATGGCATAAGTGCCACTAATGTTTGGATGAAACAAATACATGTGAAAGGATAAACAACCCAATATTTGCAATATCTATTTTAGACATGGAAATCATATAACTATTACCACAAAAAGATAATTTGATTCCAACATCAGGCACATGCATGGAAGATGGCTAAGTTCCATACAAATCTCAGTTGTAACATGTTTGGTATTTACTTTGCAGATGGATAGGAAGAGGGAAATCATCACTACCTTCCAACAATTGAACAAACTTTGGTGTGTACTTGGACATTTTTTTTCACTTCGCTCATACAAATTTTTGGATCTCCTTGTAGATATGTTTTGGGTAGTATTGATATCATACTTTGGCTCACTATAAGAACTCTCCATTGACTCAAAAAAGGAGACAATTTTCCCAATTTAGGACGAAACGTAGTTGATCTAGCTTCTAACTTTTCAAAAAATGAGCATATGAAAGTGTTTCTAAGTGTCTTTTCTATATCACCTATTGGATTCTTGACCGCATTGGGAGGTATTAGACCATCAACTTTGGGTAGTCGATCATTAATACAATGGGACAATGTGACACGTCGAGGGTTCCTATTCAATATTTTAAATTTTGAACAACCACATACTACTGGTGTGTCATAAAATATATCCAATTCATGGTGTAATACCATTGACCCAGGTTGTAGGTTATTGGAATATGGAATGTTACAATTGGCAGGGTAAAGAAGTTGTCCATTTTCATCAAATATTTTCTTGCTGTATCTTTCTTTTGATATGAGCTTGTGAAAGTTTTGCACTGGTGAAATATCTTACACATCCAAACTCAATCCTAAATTATGATCCTACAAAATTCAATGAACAATTGTTCAAAAGCTTGTGCATAAATGACATAAATTCAATTAGATAAATGAACTATAAATAAAATCTAGAATTACTTCAAACAGTTGGGGGGGAGTTGACAAACTTGCAATGATATGGAATCTGAATAATTTCCATTTGATATTATATCCTTCTTTTCCCTGCATTTGAGCCAAAACCATCATCAATATGTGCATGAATTTGATATTAAAAGTTATCGGTTCTTTTAATTATTTTCTTATGCACTGATCTGTCTCTATATATAGAATGCACTGGTGCACTACACTATGAAACACATCGAACCGTGACCTTCGTTAGAGCCTCCACAAAGCAAAATATCCATAAATTTTAATTGTGGAGGTTTGCATTTCTATTTTGTCAATAAAATTGGTATTAGTGTGGTTTTATGTATATACAAACGGGGGAACCTTAATCTGTGTGGCACATTGATTTGACAATAAATTTAATTTTTTAAATGTACATAGTTTACTAAGTTTTTTTACATACAAAGTGCACCAGTGTGATTTGTAGCGCACCAATATGGTATATATAATGAAAAATCACAACGAAAAAAAGGAAGAGATTTTCATTTTCAAAATGTATCTGTTTATAAATTAAAACACTATTCATTATTTCATTTTTAAGGCTTAATTTAGAGGGAAGATTTGTGGAAGAGAGATTTACCACCAAAGAATTTGGAGTGGGTAGATGTTTTTGAAGAGCCAAATTTGGAAGGGATCAGTAGGGAACATACAAATCCGCAAAGAAGAAATTTCAGATATGTGATTTCATTCCACTGATCATTTCAATAATTCCCTATTTGATTCAAACTATTTTCAATGCATGTTCACAAAAAATACAAAAGTTTCATAGTAACCTTTGGTATTGGAAGACTTATCTTTCATGTTGTTTCTTTTGGTTCTCCTCTTTATATTTTATAAGCATATTTTATTTTTTTAAACAATAGATTTTTATAGGTTTATTTTTAAGAAATAGATTTTTATAGGGTTTATTTAGTTGTACATGGGGTGTTTGATATCTGTTGCAATGGTATCACTCATTGAATCATATCCCAAACCATGTCATTTTTAGTGATCTTATCAAAACAATTTCCACGGTACGTGGTGCACACTATAAATGAAAATCACACTAGGGCACACTGTATGTTGGAGTTACTTCACACACACCTAGGATTTATTTTTCCTAAGGTTTTTTCTTGTTTATTAGTCATAATTAGTTAGTATCCATTCTCCTATATTTTAGGGGAGATTATTCCACTTGGAGAATATTCTCTTTCAGTTGACACTTCAGTTTGACTAGTTGAGTTGAGTTTAGATACTGCATTGGTTTTGTCACCATGCAAGATTGGGATCATCACCATGCTAATGCACACATTCCTTGGGATCATCACCAGAATGGAACATTACCCTTGATTTTCTAAGTTAACTCCTTACTACTCTCTATTCAGTCAGTTAACTGAAGACTAGTTGACTAGTTAACTCAGCTAGGTGGCAGTTCACTCCCATAACTCCCTGAGAGACTAGACTAGGTGGTAGTTCACTCCCGTAACTGTTGGTGTGTGTCCATATCACTCTATACCACCACTATGTCTCATTAGTTACTCATGTATCCTATATCTATTGTAAATTATTCACTCTTTGAGTGTGGAAAATGGTTAATGAGAATTCTTCCATTCTTTCTCTCCTTCTTCTTCCTTCTCCATTTCTCTCTGCAAATGTGATTATTATTGTTTAGCTAGATATTTTATGTGTAGGTTCAACACATTTACATGGTATCAGAGCCGACAGACTGTTAAGCAAAAGCTACACCAAATTTTTTTTGCAGGTACAAAAGATTGAAGACAACAAAAAGATGGATTATTCTCTAGAAATACTTCTCACGCCTCATAACTATTTGGAATGGAATCCAAAAATTATTCGTATGCTCAGATGGAGAGGCGTGTACCAAATAATTATGGCAATGGAAGTAGAGCGTGATTCTGTTGATGAGAAAAATGACTTTCTCAATAGACAAGATATGGCCATAGGATGTATCCTCTATTTTATTTCTCTCGAAATTCTCCATCAAGTATATGATGACTCACAAGGATTCACTTTAAATGAATCATGGAGTAGATTGGAGGTTTTATTTGGGCATAAGGAAGAATGCATGCAAAATGTTGACAAGATAGAGAATGTAGAAAAGCCACTGGAAGATAAATCATCTCAGTTTGAAGAGCCTTCTACACAAGTATTTGCAGAAATTTGTATTCCAATAATTGAAGATGATGTCTACTCCATTTTAGATTTGTTTTCTGAAATTCATGTGGAAGATATATGGCATGCATATCAGGAGTCACATGCAGATACTTTTCCATGCACAATGCATGCATCTCAGCAGACAAAAAGGGAGCCACACACATTAGACTCAATTATGATATTTTCTTAGCACTATTTACAGAAACAAATTGGATATTTGAATTCCTCTCAGGAAAATATTCAATTTCAAAAACAAAATCATCTGAAATGGAGTCCGTAAAGTGAATTTATGATCATTTCAAAATCAACAAAATTTCAACGTTTTTCCGGAAACGACTGTACAGTTTTCAAAATTTCATCCAAACTTTATTTGGATCTTATTCATTACAATAAGATAAAGTGGATATGTGTGGAAATATCAATGATTCATATACTTCATCAGATCCGTGCGGACATCTACATCTTCAACAAAATCTTCAACGAGCACAAACTTGCACAGTTGTGAGGTCTTCTTGGAGTGAAGGACATGGTTGCTTAGCAACTGCTTTTTGTTCCTTATCATTTTATTTTTTTATGCATTTAAATTTTAGGGGGGGGTTTTCCCATGAGGTTTTCCCTCTTTCCTAGTTTATTTCAGTGTATCTTTTGTATTTAGGTAGCTAACATGGCCTTGTTACCAGGACCCATTCTTTATTTTCACCATAGTGATGTTTAGGGGGGGTGTTGGAGTTACTTCACACACACCTAGGATCTATTTTTCCTAAGTTTTTTCCTTGTTTATTAGTCATAATTAGTCATTATCTAGTCTCCTATATTTTAGGGAGAATATTCCACTTGAAGAATATTCTCTTTCAGTTGACACTTCAGTTTGACTAGTTGAGTTGAGTTTAGATGCTGCATCGGTTTTGTCACCATGCAACATTGGGATCATCACCATGATAATGCACACTTTCCTTGGGATCATCACCAGACTGACGCATTACCCTTGATTTCCTGAGTTAAATCCTTACTACTCTATGTTTAGTCAGTTAACTGAAGACTAGTTGACTAGTTAACTTAGCTAGGTGGCAGTTCACTCCCGTAACTGCCTGAGAGACTAGAATAGGTGGTAGTTCACTCCTGTAACTGATGTAACTGATGGTGTGTGTCCATATCACTCTAGACCACCAATATGTCTCATTAGTTACTCATGTATCCTATATCTATTGTAAATTATTCACTCTTTGAGTGTGAAAAACGGTTAATGAGAATTCTTCTATTCTTTCTCTCCTTCTTCTTCCTTCTCCATTTCTCTCTGCAAATGTGTGTATTATTGTTTAGCTAGATATATTATGTGCAGTTTCAACACATTTACATTGTATAGAGGTAGCACCCCAATGCTCATTGTACATTAAAGTGCACTAGGGTACATATATCTGTCAAAAGCATTAATTAGTCTAAAATATAAATAGTATTGATTTTAGTATCATATATGTATAGGTTAGAAGTGCACAATGAATAATAGTATGCACTGATACATATATATTTTTTATGCCCCCGGACATCCTATTTAATGACATGCACTGAAGTACTAGATTGTATACAAATTTCATAATTTCTATTTCTGATGGTTCCTTATTTTTTTTTATATAATATGGCTGATAGAAGTTCAAGAAAAACATCTTATTGCAGCGAGCTCAATGGTAGCTCATCCCAACAAGAGAGGGAGGCAAGTTCTTTAAGTTTTATTGAAAATTGAATATATTTGAAAAATTTGTAAGTTTAAATTAATGATGTGTATTGGTTAATGTGTGTCATGCATAGAAATTTTTTGAAGAAACTCGATAAGATTGTTTTCAATCTAAGTGAAAAAGAGAGTAAAATATTTATGTAAATATTGCAAAGAGAATAAATAGGTGGATCGAAAGGTAATCAACATGAGTTTTTCTTTCAATTTTTACTAAAAATGATTTTCTTAACATTAATCTCTAATAAGTTTTAAACACTCGATTTCACATTTTTTTAATGTTATGTAGGGACCGATAGTGAGAGAATAGGATATTTTCCTAAGAGGAAAAAAATTATTAAGAATGTAAATGATGATGATGGCTTGGTCATCGATTCATCTGGAGAGGTTCTTGAAGTTAATGAAAGGAGAAAATTGTTTTACAAAGATTTGAGGTGTTAGAATATTGAGAATATGAATAAACATACAACAATACAAAACAATGGAACATTACTAGTCTATCCTCCTATCCATAAAACAACATATAATCACAATAATAAAGAGAGAAGATAACATATATACATTGTAAAACCCCAAAATGGGGAAAAATCCATGGGAAGATATTGTCTTCTTTATTCTTTAGAAATATGCAATCTTACACTTGAGAGCACCTCCAAAAATGATTTACCCTTTACAAAGAAAACAATTCTTCTTGTTTTTGTGTATGCCTCATGGTTATATCATACCTCTATTATATACCAAGAGATATGAATGAATTACATGCCAACAATACATGTGGGATAAATATAATTTCACCTTTTTATATAATAAATGATAGTAAGAGTATTTTTCTCCATGATGAATGTGGAATAACTCTTTTACATAATATTCTTAATTCTTTTGACATAACACTAAAAATTATTTCCTTCCAAAGTAACACATTCCAACACTCCCCCTTAATGATGACTAGGGATAAGGAACACTTATGGAGGAATTAAATTCCAATGCTTCCTACGATAATAAGAAAGGAAATACCTTCCATACTAACACTTGTGGAGGAAGATTTCATTACATCAACACTCCCCCTTGATGAAAACTTCCCGCATTCCAAACAACTTTTGAAGTCACCAAACTTTTCCTCTGTCATGAATTTTGAGAAGATATATGTTTCTTGCTGCTCTGTTGTACAATACTCCAAAGAAATGACATTATCTGCAACAAGATCTCGAATGTAGTGAGTGGAAAGATCAACGTGTTTGGTTTTGGAGTGATGCAATGGATTATATCAAAGTTGAATTTCACTCTAATTGTCACATCTTAACATTTGAAAACATATCACACCCAAACTACTTGTTTACTTACTTCCTTAGTTGTCTTGTACATTTCTTTACAAGAAGAAAGAGAAAGAGTTATCAACTTCTTACTAGACCATGAAATTAGAAATGAACCAAGCTGAAAGAAGTGTCAGTAGACCATCTATCTGAATTGTCACATGCCCAATCAAGGTATGTATAACTAAGAAGAGAAATTGTATCTCTTCTCGAATAGTAAACACCATAATTCATTGTCCCCTATAAATATATGAGAATTCTCTTTGCTTCCTGCCAATGAATTTCATGTGGCCTATGCATAAAAATTGAGACAATACTAATGACAAAAGACAAATCGGGCCTATTATGTGTCAAATATATCAAACTCCCCACAAGATGACAATAAAGAGTAGCATAAACAAGAGGATAAGTACAATCAACAATTAATTTTACACCAGACCGAAATGGCGTTGGTGAAGGATTACAATCACTAATACAAAATCGAGAAAGAAAATATGTTGCATACTTAGGCTGCAAAAAAAATATACCATCATACATATGCCAAATCTTAAGAACGATAAAATAGTTCAATATGCCTAAATCTATCATTTCAAATTGATTTTTAAGATTATTATTCAATTCCTATATAGATGCAAGTTGACTTCTAGTAATGATAAGATCATCCATTTATAATACAACAATGAGGACTTCATCACCAAATTAGTTTACATACAAATTCGGATAAGATATACACCATTTGAAACAATTCTTCAAGAAATAAGTATCATTTTCTCGTACCAAGCTCTATGTGTCTTCTTAAGATCATATAAAGACTTGTTTAATTTGCATACCAAACTTGAAGTTTCAGTAGTGATAAAACTAGGTGGTTGTTCCATATAAATTTCTTCATGAAGATCACTATTCAAAAACATACTCTTGATATCCATTTGGTGCATTTCCCATTGAGAAGATGCAACAAGAGAAAGAATAGTTCTTATAGTGTTATTTTTAGAAACTGGAGCAAAAGTTTCATTATAATCAATACCTTCTTATTGAGAAGAACCTTTTTCTACTAACCAGGATTTATATTTTTCAATTTGTCCTTATGTATTAAACTTTGTTTTATATATCCACTTACAACCAGCTAAATTCTTTCTAGGAGGAAGGGGAACACGAGTCCAAGTCTTGGTCTTTATTAATGAGTAATACTCTCTAATCATTTCTTTTTCCCATTCATGTTTTTCCTTAGGTTGAGCATAGGTAGAAGGATCATATGCAGCCAAAACTTCAGTCATAAGAAAAAATCTAGATCTAGTTCAATGAGTATTGGAAGGAATACCAATCTCAAAACCTCCAGATTCAATAATTTTTTGGGCTAAAATAGGAAGACGGGTAGTGGTAGGAACCACTCTATTATATTCAGAACATTTAGGAGGATCACTTGAAGAGGTAGGTGAACTAGGATCAAGAGTAGGAACAAATATGGAAAATGAGGTAACCCAGATAGGAGTAACATGAAATGTAGGCAAATTCAAGGTAACATGAGGTTCAGGAGACTCAGTGGAAGGAGAGATTTCATTAAATTGAGCATCTCACTCAATTATAACACCTTGGTTAGATGGATCAAACAACCTATAAGATTTACAATCCTCATTATAACCAATGAAAATACATTTGTGAGACTTGGGCTCTAAAATTTTCCATTTGTCATTAGGAATATCGGTCCAACATTCACTGCCAAATATCTTAAAGTTACTTATATTGGGTTTTCTTCCATTCCATTTTTATTAGGGAGTAACCTGCAAAACTTCCTTAGTAAGAACTCGATTTAAAATATAGTGAGCACAACAAATGGCTTCATCACAAAACCTTTTATGTACTCCTTTAGATAAAACATATGTCTAGCCATTTCAACCAAAGTTCAATTTTTCCTTTCAGTTACCCCATTTTGTTGAGGTGTATAAGGAACAAACTTTTGATGTTGAATACCATGCTTAGATAAATATGTATTAAATTCCTTTTTAGTGAAACCCCCTCATTATTAGTTCTCAATCTCTTAATACTTTTACCAGATTCATTTTCAACCATGGATTTAAATTCTTGAAATTTACCAAAGGTTTCACTTTCATGTTTCAAAAAATAAACCTAAGATTTTCTATTATAATCATCAATAAAAATAATAAAATAGACAACACGAGACAAAGAAGGAGTTTCAAGAGGACCACAAATATCACTCTAAATCAATTCCAATTGTTCTTTAGTGTGCCAAGCTTTACCTTTCTCAAACATTTCCATATGATGTTTACCAAGAACACAACCTTCACAAGCACCTATAGTGGAAGAAATTGAAGGTAATCCAAAAACCATTTTAGATAACATTTGCATTTTACCATAACTCAAGTGACCTAATATTTCATGCCATAATTTGATTTTTTCATTAGCATAAGCAACATAGAATAAAATGGTTGATTTTTAGATGAATGAAAATCAGTAAATTTATATAAACCATAATCATGATCAACAGGACCAAAATAAAATATTTTGAAGTTATGTTTGATATCTTTAAGAACATATTTATCTAACCATGCTTCAAACTTATAACCTTTTCAACATGCACGATAAATAGAAATCAAATTGATGGGTGTTAGGACCACACTATGTACCTTTTTGCCTATACTTTTTGCCATTATTATACTCTTGATCACCTATATTTAGACTCATACTATCACTTTATCTGATCATCCCAAAGGTATACAACGTCCCTTCTCATTACTATACGTTTAATCTGTTTTGCATAATATTTTACATTACTCTCGTACTTGACCATTGATTAGAAATGCATTAAGTGTTCAAAACTGCAGATTAGCATTTGAGGCCTATTGCTGAAACAAAGAACTGTCCAAGGTCGTCGTTGCTGAAACACAGAATTGATGCTGAAACACGAAGCTGCTATATAGTCTGAGGTCGCAGATGTTGAGACACAGAGCTACTATACAGTCCAAGGTCGCAGATGCCGAAACACGGAGCTGTTACACAGTCCAGAGTTGCAGATGCTGAAACACAGAGGAAACCGCCAGGACCGACGATGTTGAAACACAAGGAAACCGTTACAGTCACCGGTCAACAAAGCTCTAACCGTCGTTCCTACACAAGAAAGCCGACACAGTCAGAACGCAATTCACGTGGCTGAAACAGCCCGTGAATTGCGATGTTGAAACAACATCAGCAGCAACGAGAAGAAGTTGTTACACCAGCTGTAACATCAATACCTCATCCAGCTCCTATAATAGCATTCTGTTGCGTGAATATAGGACATCCTATGCTGGTTTAGAAAGTAGATCCAACTAAATATAGGACTCAGATACACTTTGTAATTTTTGATCAATTGTATCGAAGGGGTTCCCTCTTTAATAGAGAGGAAATCATCATTCGAGGGATCCAAGTTTTTATGTATTGAAAAGCTTCAGAGAGAGGGATGCACTTCATTTTTCTCAAACTGTAATATGACATTTTGATAGATGAATAGAAAACTGTTTTGAGCATCCATCTCTAAGCTTTTCGTCTTAGGGGAATCTTGTGAGAAGGGAGGGCCCACCTTCATCACAAGATTCACCCGTTAGTTTTAGAAGTGTGTTAGTTCAATATCTGTTTATATTTTGATTAATTTTTGTTTTGCTGAAACACTGCTTTTAATGAATTCCGCTTTGCTGAAACACTACTGACTCTGTCTTAGTTTATTGAATGAAATTCGTAATTCTTTTTATCAGCAATCTTGTGTGATGATTCTATGAGGATAGCCAGGGACTGGGTTAAGGGTTCCTGCTCAGACAGGAACGAATCAGAACACCTTTTCTTCTGTAGATTTCATTTAATTCTGTAAGTGTGCTAGCCAGGGATTGGGTTAAGGGTTCCTGCTCAAACAGGAAGGAATCAGAACACCTTGTCTTCTGTAGATTTCATTTAATTCTGCAAGTGTTCTAGCCAGGGATTGGGTTAAGGGTTCTTGCTCAGACAGGAAGGAATCAGAACAACTTGCCTTCTATAGATTTCATTTAATTCTGTAAGTGTGCTAGCCAGGGATTGGGTTAAAGGTTCCTACTCAGACAGGAAGGAATCAGAACACCTTGTCTTCTATAGATTTCATTTGCTTCTGCAGTGTGCTAGCTAGGGGTTGGGTGAAGGGTTCCTGCTCAGAAAGGAAGGGATCAGACCATCCTGTCCTCGGTAAAATTCAATTTCAAAAGTGTGCTAAAACAGAAATAGGGCTTAAGGCTCCTGCTTAGAAAGGAAGGAACTAGTCAGCCTTGTTCTCTGTTAGGTAGAGTTGATTGTTTTCTGCTTACTATTTTCATAAAAGAGTGTTAGCACTGAAGTCTCTATTTGAGATTAAGGGTCCTGTTCTCTGGTTGCAGAATAGTTGTTCTTTCCATTGCAAGTGTTATTATAATGTAATCCATGATTCTTAGATTAATCTTTACAAATCTGCAATAGGGAAGTTGCTTTCCTGTGATTCAATTCAGAACTTCAGTTTATTCAAGCAAGTGTGATTAATTTAAGTTTCTTTACTACAACACTAAGTTGCTTTTGGAATTGAGCATATATAGTGCGTGGCTATCTTTGAAATAAAAGACTTCCCTGGGTTGATAATTTATGTATCACTTAGTTGTTTGAATCAATTAAGCAATTATAGTGACCAACATTTTGGCACCGTTGCCGGGGAAGATAGCTATAGATTTCAAAAGCACTTGTGATTTCTTTTCTTTAGATAAAAAGAATGCATGAAAAACCCCAAAGATACTAACCCTACAGGTGGCAAGGGAAAAGGAAAAGGAGGAAGAAAGACCTACATAGACGAAATTTTATCAAAGTCTGAATCTACTGCTCAACGACCAAACCTTCAAAAACAAAATTCCCAGCCTTCATTTCAAGCAAATTTTGGAAGAGGGAAAGAAGTTTGGAGCCCTGAGACAATCCAGAAGCCAGTAGGAGATATTGAGGACAGAGAAAGTGCAGCAGGGGAGCAGACAGAGGAAAACATGGATGAGTACAATGAGGAATTGCATCATGAGGAACAGGCAGAAGGAGAGGTAAAAGATGAAAATTCTTTCTCTACATTAGGATTTCCTATTGGCGACCTCCCTAGAGGAACAACCCCCATGAAAAACATTCCACTCTCAGCATTGCCTAATTTTCATGGTTTATCTTCAGAGGATCCTGATGAATTTCTGTTTGAGTTTGATATATTATGTAGGAGTTATGATTACATTTCTAATGCTCAGAAACTGAAGCTATTCCCAGCAACACTAAAAGGGAATGCACTAAGATG
>JASDQU010349404.1:2194-12260 GCA_032191745.1 Picea mariana
GCTCTATCCCATTTCAGGACTAAGTCTCCTACTTTAAAATTATTCTCTCTAACCTTATTCTTGTCAAACCACCTTTTAACTATCTGTTGATGAGCGCTGAAATTTATTTTTATTTCTCCCTTTCTTCTTCCAGCATGAGGAGGGTATCAATTCTCTGTTGAATAACCGATTAGGGTTTTTCTATAGATCCATGAGAAAGCTTAAGAGATGGAAGGTATAGACCATTCATGAGAATGGATTCTTGTCCATATACCAAAAAGTATGGGAAGTTCCCTATAGCTTCCTTTGGTGTTACTTTGTTGTCCCATAAGGAATTATGAAGTGAGCTATGCCAATTCCTCTGGTTGTCTGCAACTATTTTCTTCAATATCCTCACTAGGTTCTTATTGGTTGATTATGCCACCCCATTCCCCTATGGATAGTAGTTTACAGAGCATTTGATTATGATTCCTTTGTCTATAGAAAACTATGTTAATAGGGTGGAAGAAAAGTAAGTGACATTATCCAAAGAAAGAAGGAAAGGCATATCGAACCTTGTGATTAGCTGTTGTTCTATGAATTGAATTACTACCTTTTAATTTACATGAGTCAGAGGGATGGCCTCTACCCATTTTGTGAAATAGTATGTAGCAGTCGGTATGTATCTATATTGTTTTGAAGAACTCAGTGTAATTTATCCTATGAAATCTAACCCCCATTGCTCGAAAGGTTTGGATATGGCCACTAGTTGGAGTGGGACAACTACTCTCTTTTCCTTCCCTTCTCTTATTTGACAAGTTTTACAGTTTCTAGCGTATGTATGAGTGTCCCTAAACAAAGTGGGCCAGTAATAGTCGGATCTTAGTATCTTGTGAGAAGTGGTATTACCGGTGAACGTTCCACATACAGGACCATTGTGGAGCTCCTTCAGAACCTTTTCTACATCTTCACGTTCGAGGCATCTCAAAAGTACCCCATCATAATTCATGTGGAAGAGCACCGAATTTATGAGGCGATATTGTGTCGATTTTAGTCTGAGAGCTCTTCTTTCCTTAGGGTTTAGGTTTTATGGGCAAGTCCCGTGATGCAGGATATAAGTGAGTTTCCCATACCAAGAATCTTTCCCTGAGGGAACATATGAAGCTTCACTACATCATAACGCCAATTCATTCTCCCACACAGAGTCTTCATTTACTTGGTCTTGGGATTCAGCGACCAGTTTACACAATCCCTGTCCCTTAACCAGTTTGATAGGTTTTATATCTAGATCAAATTCTTGGAAAACTTCCATCTAGATTCCTCTTCTTTCCCCTATCTCCTGTTGAGCAAATAGGGATCATATTGTAGGATGAAGCAAAATGACTTTGGAGTAATATTTTAGGATGTAAGATCTGAAATTTTTTACTGCTTTGTACACCACATAAGCTTGTTTGTCTATAGCAGGATTTTTTAGTTTGGCCCCTTGGATATTAGTGCTCATAAATGAGACCAAAGCCTCATTGTTTTCATCATCCTTATGATTCAATACTGCAGCTAAAGATTGGTCGGAGGAAAAAGTGTAGAGGAAATGTTTTTTTCTAAATTCGGGATTTCGCAACACTAGAGCTTGAGATATTGCAGTCTTGATTTTTCTGAAAGAACTTTTTCGTTCATCATCCCACTTAAATTCAACATATTTTCAGATCATTTTTTGTAAGGGTTTGATAGTTTCAGCGAAATCGGGGGTGAACTTCCTCACAAAATTGATTTTCTCAAAGAAGGATTGCATAGCATTTTTTTTGTGGGGTAAGGGAAGCTGAGATATTGCCTTAAGTCGTTGGGGTTCTATGCAAATTCTTGCTTGAGATATAATATGACCTAGTAATTTCCCTTCCTCGACACCAAAGATAGTTTTCTTAAGATTTAAAGATATACTATATTTTCTACACCTTTCTAAAATCTGGGTTAGATGTTGGATGTGATCTTCTCTATTCTTGGAATACACAGTCACGTTGTCCAAATAAAATAATACACACTTGTTTATTAATCCTTGAAAATCCATGTCCATGGCCCTCTACAAGGTTTCTCCTACATTAATTAACCCAAAGGGCATGCATTTATAATAAAAGTTTCCCCACTTGGTTTGAAAGGTGGTTTTCAATCAGTATTCATCTGAAACTAGAACCTGGTTGTAACCTGAAAAACCGTCTAGCAGGGAGAAAATCTTAGAACCAGACATGGTCTGCAAGAGTTGTTCCATTGGTGGGACTGGGTAGTTGTCCTTTTCTCATGCTCTATTGTGGTTTCTGAAATCCACACACAAGTCGATCTCCCTAGACATTTTCCTGACAGGGACAAAATTTCCTACCCAGGAAGAGTGTCTAACCTGAAAGATAATTTTAGCGTCTAGTAATTTTTTTAACTCATGACACATGAGGGGTTATAGGGATGGGTGGTACTTCAAGAGCTTATGTTGGAATGGTTTTCCTCTAGGTTTTAATGGGATTGTGTATTGGATAATACGAGTGTCATAAGTTTTCATATCTCAGTAGGACCACACAAAAACATCTTGATATTCTCTGAAGAGCTTGAGATAGGCTTTCCTTTCTTCTTTAGATATTGTCTTGCCTAGATTTATATTCTTAGGGTTTTCCATGGTTCCTAGATTTATAGTCTCATACATGGGACACGAGCTCCATGTATTTGTGTTTATTGACCCTTTAAACCTTTCCCTTAAGTCAAAGAGGTTCTCGAAATTGGCTACCCCTTTTGGTATCGTGTGAAACCTTGGTTTTTCAGTTGAGTGATCTGTTTCACCTCTTGGTTCATGGGGATCAGTTTCTAGTAGTTTCTCTTAGAATACTTCATCGTCAATAGCCAGGTTTTTAAAATGTTCATGATTGGTTAAGAGGTTTATGATATTTTCATCTCCTTCAAAGACCTTCCAATTAGAAATATTGTTGGGCACTAATGGTTTGTAGAGTTGTTACAAAGTGAACCTAGAGGCTTCATAGTCTTCTAAAGGGGATAGCCTCGAAGTAAAAATGGCTAGGGAATCAACAAGAGTATTTTTTTTTTCTAGGGATCATCGTAATGTTGAACGCTTCAAAATTTTCTATTAGCCTATCTACTTCCTGTTGATAATTCCTCAAGTGGGGAGAGTTAAAATGTATAGTATTCTTTACATTCCTAACAATAATTTCAGAGTCTCTGAAAACCTTTAGTTCTTTAACGTTTAATTCTATGGATTTCTTTACTCCTTTCACTAAAGCTTCATACTCGACAATATTATTAGTGAATTCAAATTCCAGTCTGCAAAACAAGAAATTTTGTTTCCCCTTCGGATCAATGAGGATACATCTTGCTCCCAATCCTTCTTGCAATTTAGACCCATCAAAGTACAATGTCCAAAATTGTGAGCGAGGATCATCAGCTTCTCCATGCCTACTAACTTCCTCCTCTCCATCTAGTTTTTCTATGGTTTCCAACAGAGGTTCTTGACAGAAGAGGGTTTCTTCCGCTGCTACCAGTAGATTTACATGAAAAGTCATTTCAGAGTTCTGAGTGAGAGGTACATGAGATGAGAGAGGGGAGAAATTTCCGAAATCAGAATAGCAGGAGTATTTTCCTAGCATGGGGAAATATGTCGATGAGGGTTCGTTGAAGGCCTCCAATTTGATGATAGTTTGTTTGAGATACCTTTCCCTATCGATCCCAATCATGTTTGCATGTCCCTTTAATGGAAACCAAAGGTGATACCAGTCTATGATAAAGTATCCATTCAACTTTTCAGACCAATCTCGACTAAGTAGCAAACCATAAGATTTTGTTATATCCACTACAATGATGTCAATCACTTGAAAAACTTTCGAGTGTGTGGCCATTCTGATCATGACATCCTTGAGTTCTCCAATAACTTTTACCTGATTTATGTCTAATTGTATAACATATTTGTTGAGTTTGAGTGAGACTGCATTTAGTTTCTTGCAAATATATAATGGCATAACATTAGAGGATTCCCTTGAGTAAAATAAACAATTATGAAAGTTTTTGTTGAAGACTTCAAACGTTAAGAGGAATGGTGGGACAAAAGGATTTCATTTTCTTATCTACAGAGTAAGCGTTCACATTTGGTTTGTTTTTTAGATCTGTGGGGGATGGATTTTCCCCTTGGTCAGTGATTTTTATAGGAGTTTCTACTGACTTCAAGGCATGTAATAGAAATTCCTTTTGCTGGGGAATTCTACACATGTCCATGACTGATAGATTTTCCTTCAATATTTTTAAATCTTTTGCTATGTTGTATTCTAGCTTGGATGATTCTCATGTATGGATATTTATAAGCTTTCTTTGGGAGACAAAAGGCTCTTTCGAGTGATCGGATTTTTTTTTCCTCTCAAGGTTTGGGGCTTTGGTAAGGTCATTTGAGACTAGTTGACCCCTACTTCACGTTTGCACAGCCAAAACCTCAACGAGTGGTTCTTGAAGCTCAAATAAATCGTCGGAAGGAATTGGCAAGTCAGGATCCCACAACAACATGGTTGTTTCTTTGAGTGGGTCAACTTCTTCCTGATTGACAATATTCATCGATGAGCCGCTTGATTTTTTGATAAGGGAAACTTTGTATAGGAACCGATTGGCAATCAAATTCATGACGTGCACCCATTGTGGACAATCTCTTTCAAAATGTTTCTCTTGATGATAGGTACAGAAAGAGTGAGATGCTACATTGCCCAGGTCGATGTTTAGGTTGGATTGGGGAGGTTCAATTTCTTTGAATGGTGGGTTTCTCTTAAAAAAGGGTTTATAGGGCATTTGGCCTTGGTTTCCTTCCCCTGCACTTATTTTCATGTCTACGATTTCATTTGAAAACTTATTTATCATCCATTGTAGGTCGTCTATGTCTCCACTTCCCTTTTCGGGACCTTGTTCTGTTTGCTTCCCTGGGGGTCTAATCAACAAGAGTCATCTCCTGGGTGGAGGTTGAGCTTCCTTCTTAACTAGTGAGACTTGGCCCTATTTACATCCCTTCATTTGGAATTCAATTGTTTTGGCTTCCTCGAAATTTTCAGCTAGGGTATGCTTGACAACCCTTTTTACAAACATGGAAATAGAAGCAGAGAGAGCATTACGATATACTTCGATTTGAAACTCCTTAGTGGGTTTAGCTTCAGGTTGAAATTTGTTGAGGATAGTGGTGAATCGTTGATTGAAGTATTTAACCTTTTCTTTTGAACTCATGGTGGAGGCAAATAGTTCATCCATTAAAGCTCCTATAGTGGTTTCTTCTGCAAATTTGTCTAAAAACACTTTTTGAAAATTTGTCTGACTAGTTATGGACCCTACCTGAAATTTAAAATACCACGTTGAGGCTTAATTCTTAAAGGTATAGGGAAATATCATACATACTACATCCTCAAGTTGGAAATTCATCAGTCTAATAGCTAGAATGAACTTTTTAATGTGGTCTTCAGACAATCTGGAGGTTTCAGGGTCGAACTTGGGAAGTAACTTTTCTGGATGTCGAGGGAGGTTATGTACCCATCCTGGGATTGCCAGAGAATATATATCCAACCATGGTTGATTATTTTGAGGTGGGTTTCCCCTCTCTTCATTATGATCATTGTTATTCTCCATGTCATCCAACTCTGGAGCTGAGCGATCCGAGTTAAACCCTTCCTCATCAGATTCAAAATGGTCGGGCTCAAAGTAGTTACCAGCTGGTGTTTCAGGGATCAGATTAAGGGTATGTTCAATCTTGGTGAGGGATAAATATATCATCTCTTCTACTGTGTGAAAAAAAACCTGGTCAGGGGTGTTGACCACTGGTCTTCTTACTTGTTTTCTACGAGGAAGTAATAGAGATACGGGTAATGATCCAATTTGTCAAGCATAATCTCTCGTGATTCTTATGAACTGGTTCATCTCCTCATGGGGAAGAGCATAAGGCATTTCAGGGAATAAATGGTCTTCCTCTAGTTGGGGTGAGTTACTCATTTCAGGAGTACTTAGTGTATGTGGGTTGTCTTGAAAATGACTAGTCATGTATGTGGGTTGTTTTGAATCTATAGGCTCTGTGAAATATTATATCAGAAATATTATTAGCCATTTATTCAACAGGCCCTCCTTCTAGCACCAATTATGTTGAGGGGTCATAAATCCCTTTAACTCAACAGTAGGAACTGAACCCTCCATTGAGGCCCAATTAGACTTTGTGGCATTTGATAGTGGAATGGTTGTACATATCTTTTGATCTGGCCAAATAATCGACGGGATTTACGTAGTGATTGGAAGGATATATTCTTGTGAAAGTTCCTCCTTTAGTTTAAATGTTCTCTTTTTGTATTTTATTTTGTTAGATAGGTTTGATTAAAATATGTGTGCTGGTATAAACAAACTGGTAAAAGGGGGGAATCTTAACTACTGAAGAAGGCTGAGCTTGGGATAACCCTTGTTCTCAAGCATGTAGACAAAAATATTCACACCTATGACAAGCCTAGTACTAATACATTAACTTGCTGGTATTTCAATTATTGACTGAGATACAATTAATCAAAGAAAACATACATGCAATAAAACGATGGCAAGAAAAATAGTTTCCTTAGATCTAGAATTAATCACACATTAACACAAGGATTTGCTTTCATCATTAAAGACAAGAATTATGAAGATATTGAAGCAGCTAACTTATCAACAGATTTAGAAACTCTTACTCATTACAACATCCATTTAGGAAATAAAGTTGGAAGTAATTACTCCTCAAATCCAATCACACAATACCTTTGATGAAAAACAGAAGTTTGTCTCCAGTCTTGAATAAGACTTCTCAATTAGAGTAGTTCGTAAATAGTTCTTTACAATTCCAAAAATGAGGTTCTTTGCAAAAACCATCGACCTTTACTAAAAGGTCAATCCTCTTATTTATAATTAATCATACACTAAAAATAGATATAAAAGTGCAAGCTATGTAAAAAAAAATATCGCCACATGGCGCTTTCATCTCTATGTCTCCTAAGAGTCATCAAATAGTTTCACTGAAGTGGGTGACTCTTCTCACACTCTGCCCATTTTATGAAGATTTCATCGCATGTGTTGGCATACGAGAACCTATGTTGGTACATAAAGGCCAAAATGATCTCTTTCACTTCTACTTCACATGCTCGATACTTGACTATTTTGACACTTAATCACTGCAAAACTGCTCGAGCCTTGATTGGATGCTCCATGAATTATTGTACCTAACATGGTGCCATGCTCACCACCTTTTCTATCTTTGTTGTCCATGCTAAGTCTTGTTTTGCATGTTGATTGAATATGTCATGCAGGTCGACAAATTCCTAGGGTGAGCCAAATTCTGGGAGGCCGATGTCTTTCATCTCACGATTAATCTTTACCCATCTCTTTTAACAATTAGCCCATTTCTCTTGAATCTCCTCCTGAGGTTCTCGAGCCATGTTCACCCAGTATTTGGCCACTTTCCTGATCCGATATATGCTTCTATCCCTCAGCACCCAAATGTTGTTCTCCTCGGCGTCTCGGCCCTTTTGAACCGCGTTGATGTAATCGATCCTTTCTACTACTTGGTGAGCCTTCTCAAACAACCTTTCCACGTCCTTGCAGGTCACTAGCTCCATAAGGGTGTCTTCTTGGATATCGACTATTCCTGCTTTGAAAAGGCGTGGTTCATTCATGAATTTTTCATAAGCTTCTTGGAACTCACTTCTCAAGAAAACCGTGGCTTGTGTGGAGTCGTGATAGTATTTTTCCAAATGGAGAATATGCTCCAAGTCCTTAAGCGTAGTGGCCAAGTCCTTTTCATCTCTTATTTCTCTATCCAAGATGGCATATGTGATAGCTATCCCTACACCGATAAGCTCAGATGTCTTGGAATGTTCTGTCTCGAGCAGATTTTCCTCTGTGGTGATTAGAATCAAAGTATCCAACACAAGTCTCCTCTTCTAATGCAGGAGCATCGTAAGCACGTGCAAGTGGAGGATAGTTGGATATGAAACAATGTGCATTTTCAAGATGTTTTGAATTGAAAATATGAGACATTAATGTGATATCTAGAAAAGATACATTTTCTTTTATGTTTTGGAAATTGTAATGAAGATCTTCAGTGGTTGCTCTCATCTATTGGTTTTAGACAATTAATGTAATCAATGTAAAGTAGTTGTAGAGATTTTAATTCGATTATATAGCTTGAGGTTGTAGGAGGGAAAACTCGATAAAAATCCCTCGTATGTATTGTATTGTATTCATTATTCTCATTGTAAGAGTAGAGATGAAGAGCTGTAGAGAGTAAGAGAGAGCAGAGAAAAAAAGAGACTGTAGAAGTTGTATAAGCAGATAGTTGTTGTTATAGAACCCATGTACATAAGAACTTGAGTAAATATAAGAATGCTTTGACTCCATTTCATGGTGTTGTTATGAATATTGTTTGCATCTGTTGAATGGTATGTTTACAGTTTTCTTATATTCTCTTTTATGAATTTGTTTCAATGCTTTGCGTGTATGATTTCATGTTGAAATTATGAAGTCTGTAAGAGGGAGAGTATGAGTTTTAATTGTTTCTCGTCCTGATAATTTCCGCAAGGAGGGTAGTGAAAGTCTGCAAGGAGTGCATTGACGAGAGTATGAGTTTTATCTGAGAGATATCAGGAGATATATTGTTGTTCTCATACCAGTAGAAGTGCATTTATAGTTTAGGGTTGTGCAAGGTGTGCGCAGGTAGGTTGAAGTCTTAGACTTTTCCAACCTAGTGAGTGGTTGAAGAGCTATTGTTGCAAGGAGTGTGTAGAGTTGGAATATTTCAGATAATCAATGATTATTGTGAAGGCCACAAGGAGTGTGTACAAGAACCCCTTAGGATATTTGAGTTTGCAGAAATATTCAAGCTCAGGAGGGATAGAGTCTTGCAAAGTTCAAAGGAGGGATGAGGGTCGAGGTTACCTCGCATAAACCAAGCTCAAGAGGAAGAATGCCAAATTGTTTGGCTAGGAGTCTTTGAGAAATTGAATGGATGGTTGAGTTTCTCAGAGGAAGAAACACTAATTTTTCATGGACCGTTGGATCCAGTGGATCAGCGGAGAGGTTAAGGATGAGTGTATTTCAACACTCGCAAGATCAGGAGAGGTAGCAGTTGTTGGATCTGAATCAATGAGAGCCGTTGGTTTGGGCACTTTGAATTTCATCATTTTGGAAGTCAAAAGTGTGGAGGAAGTTGTTTTCGGGAATCCTTGATATGCGAAGTATCGACACGATCTGGACCATCAGATCATGGAAAGTTCAGGACCGTTGATTTGTAGCAAAGAAGTCATGAGTTCAGACTTCGGGAAAGGGAGAAGAGTCACATTGTAACTCACAAGCCGTGAAATCTCGACGTGCTCAGAAGCAAGGCCCTAAGACTTAGCTGGAGGTCATATGGTGGAGGCATAAGGGAGGAGCTAAAGACCCGTTAGCCCTTTTCAGGGTTTCGGGAATCGAAGGAGTCAGAGGGGAATCATAATAGAAATTGCAAAGTTGCGACATCTGAAACACCTTTTCAGGTTAATTCAGTGGTCATGCCGAGTGGTCAAGTGGGGTGGAAGTTCACGCCTAGTGCCTGTTCGTGCAGGTGTAACTTCTAATAAGGACCATCGGTTTTATTTTTGTTGAATTTTCTAGTGGGAAATAAGGAGTCATTTTGGCTCAAGGGAAGAGGAATATCCAAAGACCGAGAGGTCAAGAAGAACCTGGTGAGGTAGGGGTGTTGCGTCAGGTGTTATCAGAGCATCAAATCATTGTTTTTTGTAAGCTAGAGAAGGCAGGAGGCAAGTTGTGATTTGAATTCTACGTGTGTTATTGGATAAATCCGTAAGTGCAGACACAAACCGATCTCCCTAGATCCACCTGGATCTAGAACAAAGAAAGATAGAACATGGCTCTTTCCCTAGATTCTAACCATTGAATTAAATAGGAGGCAAGAACAAAGAACATACCTTATTATCGCTTCCTATGGTCTCTGTTGCTCCCGCTTCGCTCCAGTGCTCTCGTGCAGCCAAGACCAAGACAACACAAACCAACCAAAGTGAAGAAAGCACAATCTATTCAACAGTCAATATATGTA
>JASDQU010349408.1:0-11629 GCA_032191745.1 Picea mariana
TCTAATAGAAGTTAACTTAGCAATAGGAGAAAAAATCTCACCAAAGTCAATTCCCTCTACCCGAGAATAACCTTTTGCTACTAATCGAGCTTTGTATTTCTCCACTTTACCTTGTGCATTAAACTTCTTCTTAAACAACCATGTGCTACCAACAAATTTTCTTCCAGCTGGCAACTCAACTATATCCCATGCCTCATTCTTATCCAAGGCATCCATTTCTTCAACCATGGCCTTCTTCCAGAGTTTACTATCCTCTGAATTCACTACTTCCCTGACAGTTCTGGGATCATCATCAGTAATAGATAAAGCAAAATTGGAATGAAAATTAGGTGGACTATACCTTTATGGTTACCTTCTATCTCTCATTGATCTCCTCAATACTAGGGTATGAGGTTCTTCTTCTTCTTCTTCTGCTTACTCTTCTTCAGATGATTTAGATTTTTCATCATACAACTCAAGCTCTATTTTCTCAGGTTCGTCTTGCATTGGTAGGAATTCCTATTTGGACACGTCTTTTACCTCTCTTAAAACAACATCTCGACTGTAAACAGTTTTCTTGGTTTATGGGTTCCAAAGCTTATAACCTTTCACACCATCTTTATAACCAATAAAGATACACTTTTCAGCCTTTTTATCCATCTTACATCTATTTTCCTTTGGAACATGTAAATAAGCATCATAACCAAACACTCTAAGATGTTGAAGAGAGGGTTTCTTTCCAGACCATACCTCGTGTGGAGTTTTATCATCCAATGCTGATGAAGGTGATCGATTGGCCAGGTAACATGTTGTACCCACTACCTCTACCTAGAATTCTTGTCTTAACCCGGCACCGCTGAGCATGCTCCTTGCTTTTTCCATCAGTGTCCTATTCATCCTTTCTGCAACTCCATTCTGTTGAGGAGTGTATGGAGTAGTCTTTTGCCTTGCTATACCACACTTCTTATAGGATTCTTCGAATTCATTTCCACAGAATTCTCCACCATTATCTGTTCTCAATACCTTTATTTTCTTCTCTGTCTGATTTTCTACAAGAGCCTTAAACTCTTTAAATTTATCAAATACCTCAGATTTCTTTCTAAGAAAATAAATCCATGTGTTCCTTGAAAAATCATCTATGAATGAAACATAATACACAGATTTACCTAGGGATGGAACATGAACAGGTTCAAACACATCACTGTGTATCAACTCTAAGATCCCCTTTTCTCTTGTAGCACAAGATGGGAATCTTACTCGATTATGTTTAACATATATGCAATGTTCATAGAAATCAAAATCCAGAGTGCAATTAGACATAACTTCAACCATACCTTTACCATGTAGTGTTTGAAGGCCCTTTTCTCCAATATGTCCCAGTCTTTGATGACACAACATGGTCTTCTTTCCAGGGACAATATTGGTCTTGTCTTCTTTATTTCTCTGTTCAGGGACAACAGAACTATTACACCCATTAGTATAAGTGATTCCCAGCAACTTGTACAGAGTTCCACACCGAACTCCCCTCATCAACACCATTTCTCCTCGTACCATCTTGCAAGTTTTCTTTCCAAATACAGTATCCACTCCTGCATCATCCATATTGCTTATAGATATTAGGCTCCTGGCTAGTTTTGGAATGTGCAGAACCCCAAGAAGTGTTCTAATCCTTCCATCTTTTAGCAACAACTTAACCCTTCCACGTCCCAAGATTTTTGTTGTCGAGTCATCTCCTAGGAATACATCACCACCATCATATTTTTCATATTCAAAGAACCACTCCTTGTGAGGATTCATATGGTATGATGCACCTGAGTCGACCAACCATACATCATGGTCTACACGTGTACTTGTAGATGCTAGGTAAACATCACCTCCTTCTTCACTAGAGGTTTTCGCCTCTGTGGAAGAGGTACTATCAGATCCCTTTGGTTTTTCAACCTTCTTAGACTTGCAATATTTCTTATAATTCCTTGTTTTACCACACTTCTAGCATTTCCTCAAATATTTTCCTGGAGACTTAGATCTACCTGGAGACTTAGATCTCCACCCCTGAAGGCTTACCAGGGATCTTGTCTTGGGTACGACCTCTTACAAATAAAGCATCTGTGCTATGACTATCCATGCTTTTCTACCTCATCTCTTCAGATAACAAGGATGAAACTACATCCTCATACTTCAATGTATATTGAGTGGTACTACCAATTGCTACAACCATATTATCCCAAGAGTTTGGAAAAGAACATAACAAAGTAATACACTTATCTTCTTCTACAATCGTAATACTAACAGAGACAAGTTGACTTACCAGAGTATTAAAGGCATTTAGATGTTCTGTCACAGAATCTCCATCTTCCATCCTAAGATGATACAACTTCTTTTGAAGAAACAACTTGTTTACCAGGGACTTTGATTGATACAAATTACTCAACTTATCCCATAGTTCCTCGGTTGTAGATTCTCCCAAGACATTCAACTAAACCGAATCTGCTAGGCAGAGTCGAATAGTACTCCTTGCTCTTCTGTCCAACTTCTCCCAATCTTCCGTCGACATACTAGTAGGTGGCGTACTGGTAGTTTGTGTACTGGTAGGTTGTGTACCAGTAGCCTGTGTGCTAGTAGACGGTGTACTAGTAGGTTGTGTACCAGGATCCACATCGATCCATTTTTCTTTGTCTACAAGAAGGTCTTCCATCTTCAACTTCCATAGCTCAAAGTTTTTACTGTTGAACTTCTCTATCTCTATTCTAGATGAGCTCACCATTTCTCTTTCTATACTCGAATCTCCACTGCAAAACCTCCCACTAAACCCAGGTTTATCACAGACCTAATATAAACTTGATCTATCAAGATCGAGCCAAACCCTCAAAAAAAAAGGCATCCCTCTGAAGCCAAAAATGAGCTCTGATACCACATGTAAGTTTTAAACCTATGAAGTAAACCAATGCATATAGATTCTTAAGCAAAACATAATTTAATCAATGGCTCATTCACATAGTACACAGAGATATATACTAGAAACCCTCAACGAGGAAAACCTTTCTTATATTTATTATATCGAATTTCACCATTCACTATACAATATGTTAGCACTCAAATTTGTCTTCAAAACTTGAAAGTGTTTTGAGCATATTTACATTAAATTTTGTCTTTTGTCCATTTGTCATGAGCTCTGAGTCTTCCATCGAACCTTGATATACTTCATCATTTCCCAGAAGGTCTTTTGGATCTGCCATATTGACCTGCAAAATCAAAACATGATCAATCCTGCCCGAGATTTATGATTTGGATGTGTTCCTAGTTTTTATTAAGTTTTTGTAAAAAATTATCAAAACAAGAGTGGTGTGTGCATAGTGACCTAAGGCCTTAATCCATAACTATTCCCTATACCTAAGTCTATTCATATTTCAAGTTCTATATGCATTTGAAATTTGTTTTTTACCTAACCTACCGCTCGTATTTTCCTTTTTTAACCAAAAGTATAAGGACCCACAGGTCCAAGCCATAAGCCCAACTCACAAGTCAACACACCAAGTCCAACACAAATTCCAAGAACTATACCTGTCCACTCCTCATCAATAAGCTCTGTATTCTTTGGACAATGAGGATGAATACTCTTTTCCCATGTCTTCACCTTTTGAAAGAAACCAAGACCTTGAAATTCAAATTCAGGATCATACACCATCTTGGTCAAATGATTTTTTCAGGAATGATGAGACATTCATATGGACCTTTTACAGCAGCAAAGACTATTTATGAGGATGAAAAAGGGTATTTGATTATGAAATTGGCATTTTTCCAGTTACGAGATTGAAACTACATTTACACATCAACGTTGAGCGCTAAGGCATAGAGACAGACGCAATTGCATGCGGTACTGTGACAATGGAGATCACCACTGAAACTGATAATCAAGTTTTCATTAATGAAGATGATGTCGATCTTGATTGCCCATCAAAGGGGTTCTGGTCCATCCCTAATTCCATAGAAGCCATTCGCCAAGGCAAGTTTGTCATCGCGGTGGATAACGAAGACAGAGAGAATGAGGGGGATCTTATAATGGCAGCGTTGTTTCAGGATTATCCATACATCCTCCTCTTTCTCTGTTTCATAAAGGAAAATGAGGGTTGCCATTGATTTGATATCAATGGGAAAGCCATTGCCCAATATATTCACAACGAGGTCGCCCAAGATGTCACTTATCTCTCCTAGAAATATGGCAAGGTGCCTGGTTTTGCTGTTATAATTGTGGGTGTGAAGGAAGATTCCCAGACTTATGTACGCATGAAGAGGAAAGAATGTGCAGAGGTTGTCTTAAAATCCATTAATGTAGACTTACCAGGAGATGTATCAGAAGAAAATCTTTTGGATGCAGTTCTTGACCTGAATGTCGACGCTGAAGTACATGGCATCTTGGTCCAACTTCCACTACCGCCACACATCAATGAAAAGAAAATACTGAGTGCAATAAACATAGGAAAGGATGTAGATGGTTTTCATCCTCTCAACATTGGCAAACTTGCAATGAAGGGAAGGGAACCTCTATTTGTTCCATGTACACCAAAAGGGTGCATAGAACTCTTACAAAGGAGTGGGGTCTCCATATCAAATAAAAGAGCAGTTGTGGTTGGAAGGAGTAACATAGTAGGATTGTCGGTTGCATTGTTGCTAATCAAACTAGATGCAACTGTAACAATGGTGCATTCTAAAACTCATGATCCAAAGAGTATAATAAGCGAGGTGGATATCATCATAGTTGTTGCAGGACAAGCAAACTTGATCAAAGGAGATTGGATCGCAGAAATGAAAAACACTCCAGAATGGACACTCTTGATTAAGCATTCAAAATTATTGTGATGAAGAAATAGGGAACTCTAATTTCAGGGAATAAGTATTGTTACTTCTATCAGGATAGGGAAAGAGAATAATCAAAATGTTAGTGAAGTGCAGAGTGCAAGATCCTTTGAGTTTCATATCATTGGTAATGTCAAATTACCTCCTGATGTACAACCTAGGCTCGCCACAAGTATTTCTGTTAGAACAGAACAATAAATGTGTGCAAACAATGGTGATAGTGTAACATCAACCAGAATGCCATCATTTATATCAACCAATAAGAAAGATTCATGTCCTGAATCAGTTCAACATGTGACCAATGAAGATCAATCTCTTGATGTGTATGAAAATGCTCCAAGGTTGGATTTTATGCCAGAATTCAACATTTCTTCATCATCTTTTTGAGATCCAAAAGCCCTAAATCATATCAAGTTTCCAGTACAATAAGTTCCTGGATCAAAGCACAACAATCTCTTGTCTGCATTACGGGACTTCATTGCCAACCAAATGCTCTTTGATGAGGAAATAAGCAAGTGACAGGGTCAAGAGTGGCAGCCTTACTCTACATGTGTCCTTAATGCTGCCAAGAGTATCTTCATTGGCAAAACTTCAAATATTTATCCAGATCTCCTTCAAATCAAATCCCAAATCCCAAGTAGATATAAAACCACTTCATGCAAGCTGTCTAAATGGTGAAATAGACTGAAATAATTCATTTTTGCAATTTTGAAAATAGTTTTGAAAGTCTGCACTTTCGACAGCTTAGTCGGGTTTCAAAAGGCGTTTTTAGCTGTCGAAAGCTCCGCTTTCGATAGCTTACCCTCCACGAATTTTGGTCTCTAAGCCACTGAAAGCGCAAAGACTGGTAGATCACTCTTCTTTTTTCCCAGATGGAGGATTCTTGTTTCCAAATCACGTGTGGATAGTTTTTTATGAAAGATATGAATTAAAGGAATACAAATCAATATTCCTTTCCAACTTTTGAGGCAAGAATACCAAGTGGCCTTTCTATTTTTGGTCTAGAAATCCCCAGCTGTCATAGAAGGCTGTCAAAGTGCTTTTTCATCATTCTACAGGTTAATGAAGACTGTGAATATTATAGGAGTTGTCGAAGATCATTGAAGATTTAGTGATAAGGGTTTGACCCTACCATTAGGTCTTTATTTTACACATCATCCTTAGTTTGATCTTATGTTATATTTTGTATATCAGATCCAGATTTATAGGATCTGAGACTTGTTGTAAAGGCTATAAATGCCTATCTTTTTGGGATACCCAGAAGGGGGGGTTCAATCTTGGATACATTTTTGCTACTGTAATAGACTCTTATTTGATAATAGAATCACAGTTTTCTTTTGTCTTCAATATCAGATTGGTCATGTATTTCGTCTCTCTGCACTTGAATTCGGTTTGTCTTAGCTTCTAAATACTGTCATCTCTTTATTAAGCTCATAAACTTGAATTGAAGAACATCCTTGCTATCTTGTATGACCCTGCACCTTATTGTATTTGGTTACCAAGATTAGTATTCTTCATCCCTTGTTTAAACTATTTTGTCTAATTATTGATCTCTAAAAGCACTGTCTTATTTGAATGTATGATGAGTTGTCTATTTCATTAGTTATTGAGTTATCACATTGATCCAAGCATACCTAAATTATATTTTCTTAAGTTACCAAGCATCTTTGGCTTACAACCCCAAAGAGTTTCTTGGAGTGATAACACAATATATACAATGTTTTTAGGTATTCCGTAGATACCAAAACCCTAATCCCTAAAACCGGGATTATTTTTAGTAAACCGCTAAAAATAGCAAAAACCGCCCAAAAAAAAAATTGGGGGGGGCATACCTGTCCCCCCCCTGGGACCCCCCTAGGAAAGTGCCCAGTGCACACGGCACAAACAGTGCACTAGTACAAGGGATCGTCAAATGCAGTTGTCATATATGACATGCCCACACACACACATGCAAAGAATATAACACATACCCAACAAAAGCATGATATGCCAGTTAGATTTGCTATGGTTGACATTTTTCTGCAAAATGGTCTTGAGAGACTTGTTCACGGCCTCTACTTATCCATTTTATTAGGGGTAGTAAGGGGAAGAATAACCATGTTTAAGCCTCGATTTTGATGTTAATTATTTCATCATTTCATTATGAAATTGACTGCTATGATCAGTGACAATCTCACTTGAGATTCTGAACCGGGCTATAATTTGATTGAACACAAAAAATGCAGCAGTCTTACCATCGGATTTAACTGTAGGCATGGCCTAGACCCACTCAGTAAAGTAGTCTAGGGCCACAATATTATGTTGATGCCCCCCAACCGAAGTTGGGTTGCAATCCACAAAATCATTCCCCCCACTTTGTGAAGGGACCGACGGTAATGACCGGGTGGAGAGGGGTTGGATGCAAGAGGATCTTCTGAGTAAACACATTGTAGGGGTGACACTTCTTGAATGCTTCAAAACAATATTTAAAAATAGACGGCCAAAAATAACCAACTCGCAAAATTTTTTGGGTTGTCGCAAGCCCGGATAGATGACCACAACAAGCCCCACTATGACATTCATTAAGAACAGACTCAACTTCTTCATGAGTCAAGAAATGATGCAAGATATTGTCTACTCCTCGACGATACAGAGTGTCGTCAACAAGAAGGTATTTCTTAGCTTGATATTGTATACGTCGTCGGTCATATCTAGAAAGATGTTGAGGGAACTTCAAGGTTTGTAGATAGATCACAATATCTCCATACCAGGGGTCTGATGATGAAACAAGGAAAATGTGTTCATCCACAAATGAATCAACATGAATAACATCCTCATCTAACCAAGGGAAATTCGATATTAACTTGACGAAAACTAGTGATATCTTGGATTTCGCAGAAGCAAAATCAAGATTAAATTCTTGCAAGATGGAAATCCAATTAGTATATTTTCCCCCTATGATATGCCTAGTAAGGACGTTTTGAAATGGATTGACATCAACAACCACGGTAGTTTTGAAAAGCAATATATAGTGTCGTAATCGCTGAACTACATGAACGATATCCAAAGCTAGCTTCTCAACATGAGAATACTTGAGTTTAGGGATGATCAAGTTTCAACTAAGATAGTAAATGAAGTTCTCATGGAGCTCATCGTCCTCTTGAACTAAAACCATACCAATCGTCCCTTCAGACTGGTGATATAAAGAAAGTAATATCTATTGTAGTCTGAAGGCTTCAGCAGAGGCGTCGATACCAAGGATTTCTTTAGAGCATCGAAGGATTCTTGGGCTCACTCATCCCAGATAAAAGGAGTGTCCTTCTTCAAGAGATGCATGAAACCCTTAGTAATACTGGCATAGTTTACTATAAACTGACGTAAAAATTTAGATTTACCCTATAAAACTTGAAGCTGATGAATAGTGCACGGGGGAGGCAATCAAAGTATTGCCTCAACCTTTAACAGATCCACCATGATCCCAGTCTCAGAGACTAAGAATCCTAGAAGATGACTTGACCTAACGCAAAAGATGCATTTATGAGGGTTCAAACGGATGCGGTAATAGCAGCATCTTTCAAAAACTATCTGAAGTTGGGTAGAGTGATCCACTCTCTTGCGGGAGTGAGTAGCGAGATCATCAAGATAGGCTTCGACTATATGCTTGAGATCATGAAACGTGAAGTCCATAGCTCATTGGAAGGTCACTCTGGCGTTTTTAAGGCCGAAAGGAATTTTACGATATGTAAAAGTACCCCAAGGACAAATAAATGTTGTGTTATGTTGATCCTCGAGCTTAATCTGAATTTGGTTGTACCCTGAAAATTCGTCCATAAAAGAAAAAACTTTGCTTCTCGTACACTCATTGAGAATCTGATCAATGAAGGGTGTCGGGAAGTTGTCTTTAGGATAGGCCTTATTCAGGTCTTTAAAATCCATGCATACATGGATGGTTCCTTGCTTCTTATTCACATGAATGGGATTGGATACCCATTTAGTCAAGGGAACCGGATAGATTAAAGCAGTTTTTCCACCTCTTCCTTAATAGAAGGGGCCTTCCTAGGATTGATAGCTCTAAGTCATTGTCGAACAAGTTTGGCATCCGAGTAGGTTTTAATCTCATGCTCGACAATTAGAGGGTTGATTCCTGGAATCTCTTCATATGACCAATCGAATACATCACATAATTATTTGAAGAGCTCGGTGTAGATCACAATTTCTTTTGGCGAACAATCTGCACCAATGTATACATTTTCAACCTTACCAGGAATACGAGAGATATCAATCATGATGGTAGGAGAGATACTCACCATGTTTCCCTTGGCATAAATTTCGTGTGTATTGATTGGAACTACGGCATGACCGACTATCTCACTCAAGGTAGATCTAAAATCATCTTGTTCGATTCTAGCAAGTTATGGGAGGAAATAAGAGTGATGGTGCATATCATCCCATACCTTGTCAAAAACATTCATGGACTCTACGATTGCTTCATCTGAGGATAAAGTATCATCGAGGCAGTCATGTGAACAAGATGATGAAGTGGCCCATACGGGCTTAAGAACAAGATCCTCCTCGTCTGTCTACGAGGTGATAGGATCTGGGTCGACAGAAGAGTCAAGAACATCCTGCTACGTTATCTCAGCTGCTGACAGTGGCATAGACATTCTAATATGTGACTGACCTTCACAAGACACAGTCGAGGAAGGTAGGGTCCAAGGATCGTTAAAATACGAAGTGCGAAAAGGAATGGACCTCATTGACAAAGCAGACCTAATAGACATGGCATAGATATGATGAATTGGTGCCAAGAAATCAAAGGTACCCATAAGGGATTAATACATTCTGACACCAATATTCTCAGTTGTCGGATAAGAATTTTTTATCATGGGGATCGACGGTCCAACAGATGCATTTGGGCTAACGTATGCAAAGGACAATTGGTCGATCATCATGGTCTTCCCATCATGAGGAAATCATAGAGTACAGAAGACGGATGATACAACTGAATTCATAGCATAAGTCTAGTTACGTCCTAGTAACAAGTTATAATCGAGGGGCGCATCAACCACCTCGACATCCACCTCCACCATCTTCCCACCCAGCCAGACCGAGAAGGAAGGAAGAATATCGTGAGGGCGGAAAGAACGATTGTCAAAAGCATTCAACATGGTTGGAGTTTGAGAGCGGGTCAGGGAGCCAATGTATTTCCAACAGGTTAAGGACATCACACATGTTGCAGCGCTTTCATCAATAACAATACATTTGATGGTATACTTTAAGTAATCCACATGGATTTGGAATTCCACATGGTAAGGAAAGCGAGACTTCACATCAGTGATGTCAAAATTGATAACCTTAGAGCCACAAGGATCTAGAGCTTCTAATGCAGATAAAAAGGCATTCAATTGTGAAGGACATGTCTGGAGTACCTCTAGAGCCAACATCGCGCAAGGGGTTTGACCCAAATCCTCAAAAACTAAGATACACAAGCATATGGTGATAATATATAAAGTTAGCACATTCAATAACATAATCCATCAATGTTCATAGCAAATACACCCATGGAATAACAATTCAAATATTTTCAAGACATTAATTGGACAAGAAAAGAGTATTTCTATTAAAACATAATCAACAGAAGTGTATGAATGATAAACTTCTGTGTTGGCACGTTTGGAACTGAGAAACTAAGTCCCTTCCAGCTAGGCCTCCACCACTTCAATCCTCCACCAAAGGCAAGATCATATAAGAGATACAATGAGGTTCTCCATCAAATAGGGAAGAGCTTGGGGGTTGAACAATGTGTTCAGACTTAAAAGGACAAAGGGATGCAGACTCAATATGAAGTGAATAATTACTCCAGAGTAACTTTGCTCTCAAGGTTGAATTCTTCTCCTTTTCCACAGCTTGGATATGGTCCATTTATAGCCTTCAAATGGAAATGAAGGGTTGATTCAGAACGTTTCTAGTATATGGAAGGTCAAGGATCATGGATCTCGTGACGTGACATGGAAACCTGACACCATTTTTTAATTTTGGGCACAAAACCCGATGTATGCGAGATGTAATGGTGTAACTTGTGTATACGCATGTTGTATAGTTGTTAGGGTGTGTATATGTGAAAAAATACAATTTATAGCTCTAGGAACTGCAAAAAGGGACTTCAAGTCTGCATAGGAAAATGGAAAAGGGCTTCTGAGCAAGTTTGCATAGGGTGAGGCAAATCTTGCTATAACAAACCACTTAAGGTAGGGGCTTTCCATTCACATTGTTGTGTTGTTGACAAGATTTTCAATACTGGTGTAGTTGGATAATGGAATTGATCAGAAACCCAACAAGGGAAGGGAAGGAATATATAAGCATCCTACAAACATTAAGCTCACTCATAAAATTATTTGGTTTCACTAACCACAATGGTTCCAGTTACAAGATCAAACATTTGTTATTCACCATTTTCTTTCACTGCTTTTGAATGATTTCAGGAGTGCAAAGAGAACTACTAGAAGGAGGGAGGGGAAAGGCTATATTTGGAAGAAAAAAAAAAGGTCTGATAGTGTATGTATTGAACATGTGGCTATAGTGGAGGTAGAGGCTGAACCCGTTGGTTAAACACCAAAGGAAGAGGCATGGAAGGTAGATGCAACTACGTTAGTGGAGGAAATAGAGGAATGAAACCCAGAAGCATAAACGCAAGTGATTTAAAAAATATGCACATCTAACAAGTGGAGGCAAAAGAGCAATGAAAGCCAGAAGCAAAAACATTGTTAAGGTCCTAACCCGCACATAGGTAGATCAATGTATTCGGATGTAATAAAGG
>JASDQU010349411.1:443-12259 GCA_032191745.1 Picea mariana
TAGTTGGACAGAAGAATGCCAGCAAAGATTCAACACACTGAAACAGAAAATGGTTACTGCGCCTATTCTGGTTTTCCAAGACTGGACCAAGGAATTTCATGTGTATGTCGATGCGTCTTCCATTTCTCTAGGATTTGTGTTAGCACAACCTAGAGGAGGAGATATTGACCACCCTTTAGCCTTTGCTAGCAGGAAGATATCAACTGCTGATATTAATTACACCACTATAGAGCGAGAAGGGTTAGCCATGGTGTATGAATTGCAAAAATTTCGCCACTACTTGTTGGGAGGACACTTCAAAATGTTTACTGATCACTCCACGTTGAAATAACTAGTCAACAAGCCAGTGTTGGGGGGAAGAATATGCATATGGATTTTGCTATTTCAAGAATATGATTTTGAGATCATAGTAAAGCCAGGGAGAATGAACAAAGGTCCTGACCACTTGTCAAGGTTGGAACATGGTGAAGAGCCGACCAGTTTAGAGGATGCACTTTCGTATGCACAGCTACTGGCCATTAGAAAGATCAATGACCACTTCGCAGAGATAGTCTAGTTCCTATAAACAGGAATGACACCTAGTGAGTACACAATTCCTCAAAAGAAGCAACTAGTAGTGCACGTTGCAAACTTCTCACTTATAGCTGGACATCTATACAAGATGGGACCTCATGAGATATTGATAAGATGTGTTATGAAGGTAGAGCGACCGATGATCCTTGCCGAAGCTCATGAAGGCATCGCAAGAGGGAATTATGTAGGAAAAGAAACTGCACAGAAGGTTCTAAGAGCTGGCCTTTGGTGGCCTACCTTACACATAGATACTAAAGACTATTCTAGAGCCGGTGATGTATGCCAAAGAGTTGGGAAACCATCCAGAAGAGATGAAATTACATTAGCCCCACAACTGACCCTACAAGAATTTGAGAAATGGGACATTGACTTTGTTGGACCTATAAATCCACCAGGAAAGCGTACAGGAGCAAGGTACATAATTACAACAACATAGTACTTGACTAGATGGGACAAAGCGAGAAAAGTCAAGGATTGTAGTGCAACTATAGCTGCACGCTTTATATTTGATGACATTATAACTAGGTTTAGATGCCCAAAGATCCTTATGAGTGATCAAGGCACACACTTCATCAATAAGACAATTGAATCCCCGACTGAAGAATTTGCAGTCCACCATCAGAAGAGCACACCATACCATCCACAAGAAAATGGGACAGTTGAAGCATTTAATAAAATCTTGGAGACAACGCTGACAAATATTTGTAGTGTGAACATGGATGATTTGGATTTAAGAGTACCAATAGTTTTATGGGCCTATAGAACCACTTGCAAGAAGCTGACAATGCAGACACCTTTTAATTTAGTATGTGGTCTTGAAGTTGTTGTTCCAATGGAATATTTGCTACCAAGCCTGAGAATTGATGCCTTTACATATATGGATGACCCTGGTGCTGTTGGAGAGAGGCTTACATAGTTGGTTGAATTGGAGGAAGATAGATTTATTGTAGGATTCCATCAACAAGTATAGAAGGAAAGAGAGAAGGCCTACCATGATAGACACATCAAGAAGAAGGAATTTAAACAAGGTGATCTAGTCCTGATATATGACAGTAAGTTCATCAAACATCCTGGGAAGTTCAGAACGCATTGGCTAGGGCCATATGAGATCGCTTCTGTTTCAGAGGGAGGAGATGAGTAATTGAAAACATTGAATGGAGAATGGAAGGAAGGATTAGTGAATGGGAGCCGGATGATGTTGTACTATGACAACCAGCTGCCTCGCAACTCTTAGTAGAAGCATGAAGAAAAGGGTCTAGGTACCAGGTGCAGTTGAAACTGGGTACCAGACACAGAAAAGACAATCTGCATAAAGGAGGAACAAGAGCCATAGAGAAGAAAGCAGAGGCTGCACTGTGCAGTCAGAAGTTGAAGGAAAATAGAAGGATCAGTCTGAAGTGCCTCGGGACAAGTCACAAGTGAGTGTTGGGGGCCTGTTGGCCCTTGGTTAGGAAGTCAAGCGAAGATCAAGGAAGAAAAGTCAAAATGCAAACTTCACGTAAGACATAGTGACTGTTATTTGGTCGAAGTGAGCAAAAGAGCAAAAAAGATGGAGTGAAGTTCGAGAAAGCAAGCCGTTGGATGAGGATATCAAGAACGACAGATAAGCAAGGAAGAAGGATCATGGACAAATCAACAAGAGAAAAAATCTACCATTGGATGCTTTGGAGCACTGCGCAAGAATAAAGGAAAGACAGGCTGGCGAAGCCTCGAAAATATGGGTAAAGTTGAACTAGGGTTTTATACACCTAGGGTTTTCGTATCTAGGGTTTTGACACCTAGGTTTTGGCCTAAGGATGTCGGTGAGTAATTATATTGTATAAATAAAGGTCATGGGGACCTAGTTTGGGGTTGTTGGTACAATATTGATGTTGATTTAGTGGTATTGTTGTGTGAGAGATTACTATCAGGTGAGAGAGAGAAGTGCTAAGTGTGAGGGCCTTCTGGTATTGTAAGATCTTCAGCTGGGTGCGAAGATCGATCCTACAGCTGGGTGCGCAGGAAGGGGAGAAGGAGAGGAGAAGAAAGAAGATCTGCTAGCTAAGAGCGCAGACAAGAACTGTATGCTTTACCTTAAATATATTATAGCACAGTTCTGTGGATGTAGCCCTAGAGAGAGGGTGAACCATGTATATTTTGTGTTATGTGTGATTGATATTCTATCTCTGTCATTGATATACTGTGATTGCGTTGCTGTGTTAGATCTGATAAGTAGATGTGCAGAGTAGATCTGAGCAGATAAGTGATATATGAATGTTGTGTTGTTACTGTGTTAGATCCACTTGATATTACCCTTGGTTGTATACATCCCTGTCCTACAACCCCCTCATAACTACTTCAGGTGAGACTGCATCTGCTTCACAGGTATTACCGAAAGGGCCAGTAGTTAGGGCTTGTTGGTGTGCTCTTGGAGATGAACCCTGGGTCTACCCCTGTGCCAATAGACCATCAGGTCAATCTTAGTATATAGTAGGTCCATCTGTTCAATCATAGTATATGGGTGGATAAATAGGAAAACCTCCTTATATGGGTGGGCAATCAGGACAACCCCCTTACGTTGGCAAACAACCCGATAAACCATGCTATATGGGAGGACCATTTAGCTTTTCCATCTTGCCACAGCCTGGATACGGTCCTACTGGTGTTCTCATGCCATATGATTACCACCAGTATCCACATGCCAACTAAAAAATTCCATTCTTGGATATGTTAGATCTACCAGATCTGTCGCATTTGACCAACGATCCCATCTAGCATGCTCCGTTTTGGCCTGCCATCCCTACCAAATTACTGTCCGACATCCAGAAATAAGACAGAAAACCTAGGGAAGATCATAAAAATCATGTTATGACTTTCCATTTATGGTGTTCTTCCAACTCTTTGATGGAAAATTCCATCCATCTTAGATTGTTTCAGAGAATACTTACAGGTGTTGCAACAAAATGGTATATTGAGCTGCTGTGTAACTCTTTTGTCGAATTTAATTATCTCACCATGACTTTCCCGACACACTTTCAATTTCCTATATGGTATGAGACTGATACTGAGATTTTGAACTCACTCTGACAATCCTCTTCCACCCACATATCTGATCATATTCATGAGTGGAGAAGGCAACATTGGTTGATTAAAGCTCCCATTCTGGATCAACTCCTCACATATTGGTTTACAAAGTCGCTCTTGCCTCCCATTGTCTATGATGTTTCTATGGGAAATGTTGTTACTGAGGAGCAAGCTGTTATCCGTGTGAAAAATTTGGACTTGGTCTACTCCTAGTCGGGCACATTTTATGATTTGGTCCCTAACACTCCTCGCCCGTCAAATGATCCAACAAAACCTGCTCTGGAACCAAGTTCTATTTCAGATGCCAAAAATACTTCCTCTCCTTCTAAAACCTTTGAGGTGAATGTGTGTTAAGAACCAAATATCAAAATAGCATAAAAACCTCAGAATAAGTACTCAACGCCTTCACAAAGACAAAAATTCAGATAATAAGCCTCTTCGGGGGGGAAACCTCCTTATACTTCATATGAATTGACAATTACAAGATGATTTCAAATGAAAAAGTCTCCTTGGTATATATAGGATACTAAGAGGTACAATTACAACTAATGAACCCAAGCCAACATAAATAAAATAAAAATACTAATGTAATATTCCCCAATTAAGGGGTAATGTGCCACGAATTAGGGCTTAACAATGCAGTCCGATACTCTTCATCTTAGCAACTAGGAGGTAAGAATAAAAATAAGGGTAAATCTAAGAAATATTCTAACCAACACGATAATCCTCAGTCTACTAATACTCAACTGACTAGGAAGCCTAAGTTTCCTTGTATGATTTGTGAGGAATATAACTACACAAAATAATGCCCTCATCGTGAGGAAGTTTCTAGATTTCTGAAGGGTACCTCTCAACCGGTTCAACAACAAAATCTTGTTGCGAAAAATCTTGCCCCTATGCAAGGGGGGAACATAGGTCATTTCCACCATGGGGATGCTTCCACAAGCACTTCTGAGGTGTACATGTTTAAGGTGGTTAATGTGATAACTCGAGCGAACACTTATGACACTCCCCCAGGTGATCAGGCTAAAGGAAAGGTTGTCGATCAACCTTCCACATCTACTCCTCCATCTTCTAATCCTCTTCAGATTGAGAAGCCAACCTATGATGCAATGTTGTGCTCGCCAAAGAGCGTAATTTGAAAAGTGACATTTAATCCAAATTCCCATGCTAACCAAAACTACAACATTGTTGAATATTTGGCGCAGGTGCCTTGTGCTATGTTAGCCCTCAAAGTTATACAGAACTGTCCAAGTCAACATAGAACCATGTTGTTTTCCATTGGATCTATGGATCCAGAGGTGTCAAATCTTATCACGTTTAATCTAGATTACTTTAAGGAGAGGCTCTCCCACCAATTAGCATTCCATATTCAAGTTTTGGTTGGTGTAAAGAACACCCATTGTATTCTCTTGGATGAGGGATCTTCCACTCGTGTCATGTCTTTGACTTGTTGGAGAGCCCTATGTTCTCCTAAAATTACCCCGTCTCCGACCACCTTGAAAGAGTTTGATGGACGTGGTTTCCAACCTCACAGACTCTTACAATCTTTCACTATGACATTGAAGGGTAAGACTATTTTGATCGATATCGAAGTAGTTTATGCACCCCTGGATTACAATTTGTTACTTGGTCATAGTTGGTTCTATGCAATGATTGTCGTCGCATCTACATTGTTTCATGTCTTATGATTTCCCCATCAAGGAAAAATTATCACTATTGACCAATAGGACTATATAACTCTAGAAATCCACAATGCTACGATGAATGACGTCCCTTTTCTTGGATAGTATAGTCTTGAGAGTGTAGGGGTAGGTCTCCTCAAGGATTCCTCACTCATGGGGGTTTTTCCTTTACCTTCTCCTACCACCTCATAGGTTTTCACTTTAAATATGATTTTGAATTAGGTATGACAATCCCTCGAATCATCTAATACTTTGGTAGTACTTGGTATCGACAAACATAATTCCTTGTCTATGTCAAACTCGTTAAAACATGAAACAAACCCCCCTCCATTCCAATCGAGTCTCACTTTGGGTCGGGTCATTGAACCTTGTTTTTCTCCACCTAGTGAAAATGTTTCCATTAGTAACCAGCCGCCTAAATGAGGAAAGAAGAAATGTTGTCGGAGGAAATCGCTTGGGGGGGCAGGTCTCCAACATCTGTGCATCATGATGGATAAAATCCACTAGCTTCTATCACACTAGTTGGGAAAAAAACACCTCTAGAGAGACACAATTCTAGGAGTGATCCTCGTTTAAGGGTTGTCCCCATAATGATGTAGTAGTCTTCTTTGGAACGAGCTTAGTATTTATTCTTTCTCGTGCTCGTAAATACATGTGAATAAGTTATTGAGCTCAATATTTTTTCTTTCTCGTGCTCATTAATATATGAGAATAGGTTACCGAGTATAGTTTTATCTCTTTTTTAGAATCATAAAATCTATATGAAAAAGGAACTCTTTGGAGTCTCCTTTAATCTCTTTTCAAACTCTCTAAACATGAAAAAATTACTGAGTGAGTTTGTTTCCTTTCACACTTGTTAAAAGGAATATAAAGGGCATATTTCAAGTGGTAGTTTACCCCTTTTTTGGCCTCTTTATACTAATTACAAAAAATGAATAATCTAGTCAAGCATGATTAGAAGAGTTATCCTAGGTATTGTTGTATACTTTTTTGAACCCTTGGGAATAACTTTACAAAAAATTCCATTGAGGAGTCTTCTTTATAAGATCTTTTTAGACTCTTGAAATATGAAAAGACCATCGAGTTTTATTTCCTCGAACTCGTAAAATATACACAAGGAAGGAACCATCTGGGACTGAACCCTTCCTTCTTCATGTTCATTAAACATGTGAATATGGGACTCATTGAAGATGGGTTAGCTGAGCATTTTTTACCCTCCTCAAGCTCATTAAAAAACAAAAAGGTACTCGCCTATCTGGGTGGAGTAAAAAAATTGAGAAGTGGGTCCAATATTTCATTTATGGTAGCTTGATGTCACCCTTGGACATGGAATTTTTTTGAATCCCGCATGTCATCATTCTCTTTTGACTCATTTAGAAGATAACCCTTAGTTTTTGTCTCATTCTATGTGTTGTCATTCTCTTTCGACTCCTTTGAAGAGATCCATTGGTTATCGTCACATTCATCATACTTGGTTTTCATGCTTTGTTGAGTCAATGCTGCCAAGTCATTCATTGTGCTGCCATATGTTCAAGGTAAGTCAACCTCTACATTTTCACCCCTGTGTCAGTTCACCATCATTTGATCCATCACTATCCTTATCTGTTTTGTGTCGATGATGGGGGATGCATCATGGCCCTCCCTCGACGAGTCTATTTCCGTTGACATCAACACATTATCTGGGAATTAGACTTTGAAACCAATCAGTACCTTGGAGCCTTCATGCCTAAATGACATGTTTCCTCACTTTTGATAGTAGGTTTTACATCATTGACCCCTGATCGATCGATTCCATGAGTTTTCGAATTCATATCATCTATTCACATTCGATGGAATGTATTGAGAGTACCTTGGGAGCCATTGTCATCATGGGTGATTTTCCTCGCACTTGTTAACGGTTTACATCATTGATTGGTAATCAAGTGGTTTCTACCATGTTTGACATTAAGACATCCATTCACATGGATATATTCATACTATTCGGGATCAAGATTGAAGACCCTGGAGGGTCTATCCAATAAACACTAATTTTTGTTATCTTCCTTCCCCAAGCTACAATGGAGATTATGAAGTTATGATAGATACTGTGACATAGATCCATGTTTTATTGGTTTGTGGCTATGTTCTGTCATATCGTAGCTCCATTGTGTACAATATCATGGCTACATTTTGATCGAGTCATGGAGGTATGGATACACATTGTATGTTTGGTGGCCATATCCTTAGTCAATACTTTCATGGATCTGCAATGTATTGGTAGGAAACCATGCTTTGAGTTAGATTATTCTGAGTATGGGTATGCCTACCTCGGGGATGATATATGTATATTTATGTATGTTTTATTTATTTTTAAAAAGGTCTTCTAACTTCATCCCCTTGATTACACATTATTACAAAGTGTTTCGGCCATCAGTTTTCTCCTCTGATATCACACTTTGTGGGGCATTTGTTATACACCATTTTGTCACACTTTTCTATATGTCATAAGTGTTGCACTTCACTCTACTCATTGTTGTTAGTGTTTCAAATTCCATGGTCCATTTTTCTAAGTGTCATACCTTATTTGTCACACTATCCTAAGTGTTTCCACCTCAACACCATGCAAGAATGATCAATTACATTCCCTTGAGCATCAAGCAGAAGAATACACCTTTAAACCATGATAATTTGGCCTTTTTCACTCATTCCTGGCTTTGTTTGACCATGGTTTCTCCCATTTTCACTCTAGGGGAGCGACCATACCCTTGAAATAGTATTAGGATGGAGAAAAAGTCGCTTTATATACCCTTCTAGAGGAGCGACCATGCAAATTTGGTCAAATCCCATGAATTTAGGGGCATATTTCAAGGACTTTCTGGATGGTTTTTGACTTGTTTTCTTGTTTTCATAAAGATATGATTTGAGTCTCCTTTTATCCTCTCTTGGGAGCAAGAATAACAATGAAGATAACTCATCCATTACCAAGAACCATTATTTTCTCAACCAAGTCCCTAATTTATCCTAAGTGGTTGAGCTCCTATGATTCTATATAACTAGGCCATTTTAGAGTGAGAGAGGATGGAAAATAAGCATACCAAACTTATGATCTTGTCAAGGAGTGCCAAATTTTTTTTTACGTGAATAAGTTGAGCTAGATTCATTTTCAAGGGCCGAAGAAGGAATCTTTGAGGATTGCAACATCATCAGGTATGCTTTTCATTTAATATAAGAACTTGGCCTATTTATCTTAGACTTTCTTGTTCATTTCTTGTATATTTGATTGCTTGGCGTAAGTTATCAAGCTAGTAGAGTTGCTATTACCTAATCAAAGATGATAGTAGGAGAAGGTTTCTATGTTCTTTTAGATTTGACTTCATGAGGGAGCTGCTTGGATTGGAGTTCAACCATTGGAGCGGCGAGTACAAATGTCAGAAATCAGGTGCACATACCTTCTCTCCTTTCTCAACCCTCCTACAAGAAAATAGAATAGTTTGTTAGAAGGATGTTAATGTCCATTTGTTAGAGGCTGTATCACTTGTAGGAAACCCAAGTGAGGGGAACTCAACCTTTCCACAGGGGGAGAATTCTCACCACACTTAATGAATGTCATATTCATAAATTATATGGATAAGTTTGTCATTGTGTTTTTGGGTGACATACTTATTTATTATTTGTTTGAGGAAGAGCATGATTATTACTTGAGGTTGGTTTTGCAAGTGTTGAGGGAAAATTAGATTTATTCCAAGCTTAGTAAGTGTTATTTTTACCAATATCAAATCCATTATTTGCAGAATATTATTTCATAAGAGGTATAACAGTGGATCCATAGAAGATTGAAGCCATTAGAGGGTGGCCAACTCCCGTGAATGTTTTAGAAATCAAATCTTTTATGGGATTAGCTAGATAGTATAGGATATTTATAAAAGGATTCTCTAAAATTACTCATCACATAACTTCTTTGTAAAATAAGGGAATTAAGTTTGAATGGAAAATAGAGTGTGAAAATAATTTTAATTTATTGAAATTAATTTTTATGAGTTCACCTATTTTAAATATTGTTGACCCAAATGAGAATTTTGTGGTATGTACAGATTCCTACAAGGAAGGAATTGGTGGATTCCTCACTCAAATTGGGCATGTCATTAGTTACAAGTTTAGAAGACTTAAAGAACATGAGAGGAATTATTCCACACATGATTTGGAGCTTGCTTCCATAGTTCATGCATTGAATATGTGGAGGCATTATCTCATGGGGAAGATATTTGAATTAAATACAGAACATAATATCTTTTTAAACATACAAATTTAAATGCTAGGTAGAAAAGATGGCTGAAATTTTTAAGTGAGTATGAATTTGACATCATTCATATCAAGGGAAAAGAAAATAAAGTTGCTTATGCACTCAGTAGAAGGATATATCTTATGCACACTACAACCATTAGTATGCATCAATCAGATTTGAAGAGAAGAATTTTAGATGCTAATGTTATAGATAAACATTACCTACATGTAAAAGAAAGTTTTTAGAAATAAAATGTACAACAAAAAATTAAAGAGTATGAGATTAAGGAAGATGGATTACTTATGCATAAGAATAAAATTTATGTTCCTAGTTTTGGAGAACTTAGGAATTTGGTGTTAAAAGAAATGCATAATGTTCTATATGTCGAACATCCGGGTTACCAAAAAATAATTGAAGTAGTAAGAAGCTAATTATTTTGGACATGAATGAAGAAGGATGTTGTTGATTACATTTCCAGATGTATGGAATGTTAGAGAGCGAAGACTGAGCATAGACACCCAACGATTTTTCTACAGTCATTTCCAATTCCAGAGAATACATGAGAAGTGGAAACCATTGATTTTATAACTAAGTTTCCTACCAAATAAAGGAAATATGATTCCATAATGGTAGTTGTGGATAAATTGACAAAGATCACTCATTTTGTCTCCGTAAAGATGACTCCTACAATAGCTAATATTGCAGAAAATTACATGAGAGAAATTTATAGGTTGCATGGGATACTTAAGGCAATTGTCTCAGACAAAGATACAAAGTTTACTTCAAGTTTCTAGAGAGAATTATTTAAATGATTTGGTACACATTAATTTTATCACAACATACCATCCACAGTGATATGGGAAGACAAAGAGATTCAACCAAGTGATTGAGAACATGTTGAGAATGTATATGATGGATAAGCCATCTAAGTGGGAAGATTACTTGCATTTGGTTGAATTTCGTATAATAATGGGTATCAAACTTCATTGAATATGAGCCCATTTGAAGTTTTGTATGGTATAAAATGAAATACTCTAGTGAGTTGGGACAAACCAGCTGGCATAATAGTACTTGGGCTAGAATTTCTCAAGGATATGGAAGATCAGATGGTTAAAATTAAGTAGAATTTGAAGGCATCACAAGATAGACATAAACTTTATGTAGATAAGAACATAAAAACTAGAGAATTAAAAGTGGGAGAGCATATGATTTTGAAAGTAAATCCCAAGAAGAGCTCATTGAAGTTGGACAGTTGTTCAAAGCTAACAACCAAATTCTATGGTCCATTTGAGATATTGGAAAGAATAGGGCCAGTTGCATACATGATTGCATTACCTTCTTCCATGAATGTTGTTAACTCCCAAAACGAAACCGTCCTTTCGGCCGAGTTTTGGGTGGATATCATAACTTTCAGTAGTAGCTTCAAGTCATTTTTGAGTTTTTTCAGTTCAGAAAAATTTTGGTTTTTGGTGTGTCTTAGGAAATAATCGAAAATAAAGTCTTCTATTTCGAAAATATGACTGTTTTCTTTCAACAGCTAACGTCATGTTTCAGGGCCTATTGTGTGCTGTGGAAAGCGATATCTTTCAACAGCTAACAGCGCTGTTTCATCAGTTCAAGGTGCTGTGGAAAGTAACGAGGCGCGAGAAGCTCAACAGACAGTTCGCACGTGGCACGATACGGAGAATACTTGCTTTCGCGCTAAGAAATTTTTAAAATGATGTGGCACGTGGTTTTGCTTTCCGCAGCTAAAGTGAGTTTTCTTATCAAAGGGTGCGCTGTGGAAAGTATTCACTTTCCGCAACTAACAGGGGTTTCCGAAGGATTCGCGTGCTGTGGAAAGTAGCAAGCGATCCTGATGACAGGGATATTCTCCAAACGCCGTAGCTGTATAAAACACGGTGCACGTGCTCATTATCCACGCATGCACGAAATAATGAAGTGATCACCCCACGTCACAACAAGATCCGAGACATGCACTGGTGGAAGCGAGCAATCATGGTAGTTCAAGCTCGTAGGACGGGATATGAAAGAAATTTGAAATCTTTCCAGAACCGATGCGCAACTATGATCACACCAGAAATGGCAAGTTCATGTCCGGCGACGCAGGTACAGATGAGGTTCAGAGGGTCTGACACCATCAAATCAGGTAAAGTCGGTATTTCACAGGTTATTTCCAGAGTACACCCAAGGTTTGTATTTCACCCAACACAGAGGAGAAGCCGAGACTGCTT
>JASDQU010349412.1:0-12220 GCA_032191745.1 Picea mariana
AAGTGATAAGATGGTGGGAGGGGACGATGGCTCTGCAAACCCCCCTTGGTGGCTAACCAAAACCCATGAATACTAGCTTGCTAAGCTACCCCATCAATCACCCCAACAGTGGTCAAGTGGATTAGTGTAAGATCCAAGCAGTCATCCGAAATGAAAGGAACCTAATGCATGTATAAGAAGGTTATAATGATCAAATATGACACATACCATGATACCTCGGACCAATTACCTCATGGAGCAAGAGTCCTCTCTGATGCAAGCCCAGGCCGATAGTGATGGAGGCTGGTACTGCTGACAGGACGAGTCTGGCTGAGAAGAAAAATGATGGGCCCTCCAGGGCCATGCTCAAGTCACTCCTGCTCTCGGTACTCCATGTCTAGGACCATGTGGGCCTCGAGACATGATCTCCTAGTTATCCCTAGATATCGAGGATAACAATGGCCTTTCGAGGTTTTTGAGGTGTCATTGGCCAATAGCCACCGCTTTCGCTACGTAGCTTCACTTTCCTCGTACCATCCAACATGGCACTGTCATGGCCCCGATCGTCATCCTCTGGAAATGATGTGGCCGTGGAAGAAGGGTTTACAGAGGAAAGTCTCTGTTGATTCTTCGCGTGCTTATTCACTTCCCCAACCTCGATGCTTCTTGTTTTTCCCTTTTTCCTTACCATGTGACCGACGTTGGAACCTAGTCATTCAGACTTAGGCCTTTCCACGCTCTATTGTACAACACTAAAGCTTCCCGGAGACCCAAAGTCCCAGAGCCTCTCTCTCTACTCCAAAATCTATGGAGTTCTGTCCACCTTTGAATCTAACGGTTAAGATTTACCTGCACTTAACACATCGCTTGGACTTGACTAGAGAGGTGGGGTCTCACACCTAATTCGTGTCCAATCCCATGATAACACGTGGAGCTATCCAGACACCCCACATCACCATGACGCACATGGGCCCGTCCTATTAGAGCTTGACACTACAACCAGGGAAACTTCGATGCTTCAACCACTTTTCTCTATTTGCAAATCCTTCAGAGTCCTGCCACGTGGCTCCAACCTTAGACCCTTTTGGAGCTTGCGTCTTAGCACTCTAAATGCCCGGAGTTTCGAAGTCTCGAACTCCTGGAGTCCTACCACGTGGCTCTGGCCTTCGGCCCTTTTGGAGCTTGTGTCTTGGAACTCCAAACACCCGGAGTTTTGAAGTCCCGAACTCCCGGAGCGGGTCCCTCTTGCGTACGGGGTGTTCTGCACGAGTGTCCCTACTACCATCTGCCACCTGGTAGATACGTGGCGATGACGCCACCTTGACACGTGGCACCCATCTCTTCGACCTTATACCATATACGATGAGTTAGYAAGACACGTGGCTTAGCCATGAGATGACATGCGTCAGCTCTATCATACGATCAGACTCCACCGTGTACTTTGGCCATGTTGTCTACTGACGTCACTTCGGCCTTTGGCCTTCAGGGAAACTCCACACCTTGCATCCTGAATCACCCGAAGTGGGGTTCAGTCGGAGAGCCGAATAATGATCGGACGACCCATAATATTCTCTGGTTTGATCCAACTACTGACAGGGATTCGTGGCTCTGTGCTCTCGCGATCCATGCCATCCTAATTCTTTAGTCCTGGGGGTAATCGACTGGGAAGACCATAAGGCAGAATGACCGCTTGCTGTCGGTCATCCCTTCCCTTACTCTATCCTTCCACTAACACTCGATCTAATGATCAAGAAGGATTCTGAAGGATCCTTAGATCCACAACTCGTGTTACTTCGTGAGTTCGACATTCGGGGATTCCAACCGTTTAACACCCTTTTCTTCCCGGAGTGGTTAACGTCGGACTGACCACAACGTAGATCCAACGGTCAGGGGAGATCCTAAATATCCTCAGATCTACGGGTCGCGTTACTTCGCGACTGAGAAGTGGATCAGGGTTTAACAAGGGGACGAATCCCACGATAACGGGTAAATGACTGCCAACTGTTGGTCAACCGTCAAGTTACCAGTCTGACAGGTCACCTTCGACGCATTTAGGACGTTGCAATGTTCATTCACCCTGGAGCTCCGGAGCCCCGGAGTACCGAAGAACTTAGCTCCTTTTTGAGTGTAGCGAAGGGTTCCATGGTCYTGGTCCTATGGAACTTTGTCAAGCTCCAGAGGCTACACTGATAACTCTTAGCCAAGATTTGGTTAAGGCCGTGGGCATGAGCCCGTGGTCTCTTGGACCACTGGTTTGAAGGAAGTACCTTCCATCCTCATAACTCAAGTTCTATAACAGGGAAAGGTATTTTTGAGGGATCAACAGGATGGTAGTAGTTCCGTGGAGTCTGTCCCGACTCTAGAACTGTGAAGTTGATCCTTGGGAAAACACCTGGAGGATTTTCCAACCAACGCAGCGGCCAAAACTTTTCATCTTACAACCATTCAAATGCAATAGTTTACATAAGAACGATAAGCATTATTGCCATCAATTTCATGCGAGGCACATTTTGACACAATATCATACCATCACCCTCCTATATCCAAGAGGTACATGTATATCACAAATACAAGCATTCAAATCATTCATTTCAATTCAAGTGCACAGGGTGTATGAAATACTTATCTATTACAAGTTGCAGCTAACCAACTCACTGTGGGTGTTCACCTCTCCACCCAACCATAGGCTCAAAGGCATTCACTCTTAGCACTCTAACCACCCCCGTGCCAAGCCAAGATATCACTAGGGAAACTTTTGCAAATTTCTCAAAGATCCTCTCTCTGTCATAGCCTCTGCGAGGTTTATCAGGTGCTCTCCTAGCATCAAGCTCACGACCTTCTTCTCAGGTCAGGTTTTCTGGGTTCTCTTTCCAAACTCGGGAACGGTATCGGGGAGGTTGCTCTCCTCCACCTCTCTGGCAGCAATAGAAGTCTCCCTTCTTCCCCACTAAGCTTAGGGCCTCCACGGGGTTTATTAGATGCCTTCCCAGCTGGATTTCCTCTGTGCAAGAGAGTCCCTTCACAACTACACTGTCCCTTGACGCTCTCTCCTTCCAGCACCAGTTTCTTTCTAGCCAACACCAAGTCTGCGACCCTCTTTTGCTCTAGTCTAGGTTTCAGGTCTTCTATGCTCCAGTTCAGAACTCTTCCACGAGTTCTTTGATCTTTCTATTGCACGCGCTAGTTCATTCCTTTTAGTGATTCTCTTCCTCAGAGACCGAATTCCTCCTCTGGTTCTCTCCAATAACCAGAACAACTTAATCCTTCAGTTCTTCTTCTGTGCTGGAGAGCCTCACGCGCTTCTGCTCTTTCTGAATGGTATATTTCTTCTCTTGCACGCCCTAACCTTTTTCCCCAGGGAGGTTCTGGACTTGTCCTGTTCCTTCTGTCAGAAGGAACTCGGGTCAATTTGGGCCTGCAAGAAACTGCGTTCTGTGGTACTTCGAGCTAACAGTTTTTTGTCTCCTCAACCAGACCCTCCATGCTTCCATTCATTGGGGTAGTTGATTGTTCAACCACCAATCCTTCTTTCATTAACTGATTTTTCTTGGGATTAGGATGAGGCTTATTATTTCAGCAAAGGGAATTTGGGTCATTTTGACATAATGAACCCTCTCTACAGTTTCCTCACTCTTTCCTCTAGTGATATCATGGCCAATACTTCAAGTCTTCACCCCCACAGTCAGTTTTTGACAATCTAAACAATAATACATTTACATTGTTCACATGCCATAGCATGGTAATCATAAACAATGATTAATTACAAGCTGGGGGAAACAGGGGTATTACAACACGCTGGAAATTATTCTGCATAATTGAAGAAAGCAAACTTCAATGTAATTTATATTGTAGAGCATTTTTTATTGATATATTTTATATTCTTGGAGCATGTGAACACAAACTTGCCTCTAGAGCATCAACCAACACATAGTTAGATTGCCTCTGTCAAAGGCACAATCGTCTATGGTAAATTTCAAATTTCTGTGTTTCATCAAGGTTTGCAGACTGGGGGATGGGTGGACGAGGGGACTGAGGGAAAAGTTTCCAGGACAGCTGGAGAGACTCCCCAAATTTCAGGGCATGACAAGGTACAGGGGACTTTGTTCCACCATTAGGAAAAATAAAGAAACTATCAAAAAATAAATTCTGTTATATCATGACTAATCAGAGAAACACAATTTTGCTCATTGCTGATACAAATAAACACAAGTATTTCGCAGGGTTGCTTTTGAGCATACAACTACCTTTTAAGAGGCACAAATGGTGGTTTTTCATTCTGTGGCTTCCAGTAAAATCATTACCAGTGTGGTGCAATCCTTTATGCGACCCAGTAATTTTAATTTTTGTCACATATTGAATGATGTTATTTTGAAAGTTATACAGGTGATTCCAGAATTTTGTCAGACACTGGTTTCCCACCCCATTTCCATCTGCAGTCCCAGTCCCTGTCTTTTTTTTTTTCTATTTGGTTCAACTTATTGTTATTATTCGAACTTGACTGAGTAAAATGGGCTATTTTTTATTTGGTATAGGTTTGTGTTGTTTGAATAGACAGTATTTCAAATTTTGATGGTTGAAAGTAAAAGTTTGAAACTTGAAGGGAAAATTTCCAAAAATTTATTGTACATGCCCCTAGCAAGCTCCCTCCAATTATCCAAGCTTAAAATCTTACTGTCCCCAACCAAAACCTCTCTCCCAAAGCACAAAAATGCTGCTCAAACTCTTCTCTTTTTTGTTCCCTTGGCTTCCAAAATGAAGTTTTAGGTATTTTTAACCAAGTTGGAGGTTTACAATGCCCACAGGGGCCCTCCCACAAGGAAAAAAGAAAGACAAGCACTTTTTTAGTACTAGATATTGTTTCCTAGACATCCATACCCTCAAGGACAAACCCCCATGGTAAACTAGATATTGTTTTGAATGTTGCTTCAATCGTCATTGTTGTTGAGTTTTGGTCACAATTCACATGCTTTTGTCAAATGAATAATATGTGCGATACGAGTATTCAGTATCAAAGTTGTCCCCAATTAACTGATCCTTAGAATCATATAGATGAAACAATAGATGTAAGTGTCACTCTTCAAAAGAGTATTCTTATCCAATTACATGACAAAATGTGCCAGGTATGATGGTGATTTATGGGTGAAGTGCCATATGACTGACAATGATGATGATGAAGAACAAGTGTAGGCTTTTGAAAAGATATGATTAGAACGGCGAAGGTTAAACTTAGTGAGAGAAAAGAAGGGTGGTGTGTAGATTGTGGGCAAGAAGAACATACTTCCACATCGTCTGCAGAATGCTAAGAAGTATTGTCATATTTGGGAACAAAAGACCACTCATTTAAAGAATATCCTTACAATTTAAAAGCTAATAAATTGGGGAAGGAGAAACAAAGTTTATTTAATATATGAAGCAGACAGACCCCTCAACAGAAGGGAGTGAGTGGGGCAATCATAGCCACAAGATCAAGCAACAAAAGATGCGTAGAAAAATTATAATTAAATGAATGAGAAGGCCAACTGTGCCAGGTAGGAAATGTAATGAATGTGATTGTATGAATTTGTGTGGAACAAATAGCTGTGTAAGTGATGGGGTCCATATGCGTTGTAAGGGATGTGGTCCATATGTGTTTGAGAGTTTGTTGCATGAAGGAAAACAGGTGGCAGTCAGAGTTGTTGTTGGTGATCTTGGTATAGGACATTCTTTGTGGATATACCTTCTGCTGATTTATTGTCGAGTAGGGCAAATGGTCAAAGAGCCATGTTGTTTTTCTATATTCAGTGTATAGCACTGTTGATTATTATTCTTTATTTGATTAGATTATTAATAGAAAACTTGTTTAATGGTATACTGTTATATGCAGAATATTTCTGTGATCTCATGCTTGTCTCAATGATATGTTGTAATAATTGAATGTCGTGTGTATGCTGAACAACATAGGTGAGAGTTGATTATTAGATGATATGTCTGCCAAGTGCCAACAATGAGCAGGTAGGCAATTATAGCAACAAGGACAAAACCATTTTAAATTAGGATATTGGCAACAGGAAGGCACTTTTAAATGTGAATTTGATCAAGTTGAAGAAGCATCATTTCCAAATGCAAGGCTAAGTTGGACATCATGTCAAGGATGACTTAAAAACCTGTTCAAGTAAAATCAGTCCATTAATCTAATAAATTACGATAACACAAATTATGAAAACAATAATTTTCTTATGGTTCAAGTCGGGTCTCAAGACTGGTTTCAGCTTTTCCATATTCTAAAGATAGCCTTTTTGGATTTCAAAGACCTCCATTTGAAATGTGTCATATGTTTAATGCTCTTCTAATTCAACATGGAAGTTCCCTCTTAAGCAATGTCTAATAAACTTATGGGTGATCCCTACAAGAAGTATGATATCCTTTTCACTGGAGGAAGTTTTTTAATATTTCCCTGAGGTTGAAGCCACTCAAGAAAGGGGGACATATTATATAACAATCAATATAAATTAAACAATAATTCTAAATATTAACAGAAACTATCAATGAGTATGTTCTTATAATTCTAAATTTAAAGAGTGGATCACCTTTTTTCTCACATAGATTAAGTATAGAATAGTATTGCAACAATAGGGACACACTTTAGAGGTTGAGAAACAAGCCGTAAAACATTCAACCCCTTGTTGAACACATGTGGCAGAACTAAACGATTAAATTTGGTTTTTGCAAGTACTATACTTGTATGTCAATTTCATAATGATAGACCCTCCATTGGCTTATTTTAAATTTAAGTTAATTTAATAGTCAGTAGTTCAGACAATCTTGTTTTGAGTAAAACATTTATTGTTTTGTTATATTTAAGATGTTGCAACTCAGACTGACTAGGCATGTTGTGTTTACCAGGCTTGACAAGGTCCTGATCTTTTGCTTGTTTTTGCTACTTTATTCAGTGGTGTATATCAGTTATTGAAGTCAACTTGACTCTAGGTATGGATTATTCCTATTAGGAATTTACATCTAACATCTATTTTATATTTGCAGAATAGGAGACACCAGATAGAATGTGACATGAATTTGGGAGCTTATTAATATCTTTTAGATATGATATGATATCCAGAATCCATTTCTTAAGGAAGATTTTTTCATCTGTTCAAGAGAATTGCAGTAAGCCTTTGATGTGAAACATCATGGTTTATTGCAGGCTAAGATTTTAGAGTTATAATTTGCTTTCTAAGGTTTGAGTGAGCTGATCCCAGAGCTGAATGCTTTTTTCTCTTTGCATGGAAATGATGTCTAATTCTAATGGCATCTTACTGTTCTTGCAGTGCGCCCGTTCAAGTCACAACCAAAACAAAGAGCAGCTTAAGGGTATTGGTACATGGGAGCAAGCTCAACAGAAGAATGCTCAACCACCCACCATTGGTTTTTAGTGGCGTCCCTTATATCTTAAATCTGTTCGTAATATGCCTAGCTAATAAATTATGTTAATTGGGTCTGCCTCTTGTTCAACCTTCCATTGTAATTCTTTAGTTCCCAATCAGTTTGCGTTGCATTGTTTCTGCCATTATTTTTGTTTCTTACGGTGTAGAAGATTTGTTAAATGCACAGAGCAACATGGCTTTGTAAATTCTCCAGGCCAAGGCATGCAAACTACGTGGTAGGCATTACATGAGAATTTAATGCCTCACTTTTTGAGATTGGAGAATATTGTAAGTTCTTCAGAGGACAAAGCCATCTGGGCAATTCGCAAGAGTTGTTCTTGCCACAAAGTGGTATTATTGCTGCTTAGGGTGCTTTGTCTTAAGAAGTTTCTTTTAAAATATTTACATCGATTAAATCATTTTTTTGTTCAATTCACAGAACACTGCATACTGTGTTTTGAAAATTCTTTGTCAGGTTTTTAAGGTCTCTAGGTTGAAACTCTGCAACGTTCCTATGGATGGGATCAGGGTTTCCCTTAGCCAGAGTGTTACAAGAAGCGTCTTTCATTTGAGTGAGTATTAAATTAGGGTACTAGAGTTAATCCCCATTTATCTGGGTCTGTTCATTGAGACTAATTATACCAGAGAATATGCTAACTTGTGTTGTTTTTCAAACAGAAAATTGTTTCTTGAAATTTTTTTTCATTTTCACTTTGTTCTTATTCTCAGCATAGTCTTGCAGAGTTTGTCTGGTGGCTTTTTAAAGAGAGGGCAGGGGCAGTTTTGCGCTCGCATGTAATTTACATATAAGTTTACTGGAAAACATAAGAACTGGATGTATAGACTGTACCTTTTTCTAATGAACAAATTGTCATATGTATTTGTTCAATGTTTTATTCTGTTTTATTCCCATTCACCAACAATTAGTCGAGGGTGGCAAAGGGTTCTCTACCATGTGGGAAGGTTAGTGGGATATACAGACTGTTACTTGATCTAGAAAATCATCATCTTGCTACTTTGGACTGGGACTACTTCGAAGGCAAGGTTCTACTTTCTATGCAAAGAGCTATTTTGAATATTATTTATCACTTGCAGAATGAAGAGCAATTGTTCTTTTCAAAAGTTGGCCAAAGCCAATGCAATAAAGGATTGAAACAGATGATTGATAGCATATACTCTTTTGAAAAACAAAATTTTATTACCTTTTTTCTTTCCCTTCAGGGGCAAATATGTCTGTGGGATTAAAATGGTATATTTTGAAAGGCATAAAAATATTTAATGCTTAAACTAGTGAAAACAAAGCTAAAATTTTCAATTTTCGGATTTTTGTTTAAAGTGGTAGAAATGGTTCATTTGCTTTAGAACCAATTCCTTGATTATGAAACCATTTTGTTATAATTATGACTCCACTGTGTAATCGACAAGAACTTAAATTCATCAAGATTTTTGAAAACTACTTCTATAAGATCATATTACAAAATGTACATTTAAAGTATGAAAAAAATGTATCTATGTCAATGTTTACAATAGATGGAAAATATGAAAAGGTGCATATTATAATTCAACCTTCCATTTGATGTGGAAGAACATTTGGGGAATAGAGATTGTGAATCTCATGGAATCACAGAAGAAAGGGGAGAAAAAATATTAACATATAGCTCTCTGAATATATATGTACATTAGGACACAATGCTTGTATTTACAAAGAGCTTGGCAAATACTTAATTTAGCGGTAAATGTGGTAATGCTGAAGTCAACTCTGAACTAAATGGGAACTTATATTTGTTCCATCTTACATGCTCAAGTCTATCAAGAAAAGTTTGTTTAAGATCTTGTCAGACTATCTAAGGTCTCAAGACAATCATAAACACATAAATTTAAACCTGTCTAATTGGGCTACTACGTGTGTTGTAATTGAGAAAAGTGAATTGGGATTTAGAGACTCTTTTCTGGTGTCTAAAGCTAAAGGATTCAAAAGTGTGGAAATTCTTCGAAGTTTCAAATCAGCAATGGCATGAGGTTCAAATGGGTAAATCCCTTGGCAATCAGGCCTCAAGTAAAGTGATATTCTTGGACAATCCTTCAAAATAGTTTTGCCTTTGGAATCAATTGTGGGCAACTTTGGGAAAATTAGTCCCTTATAATTTTTACATTCCAGGGGAAGAAGGCACTTCACTTCATATTCAGGAGGATTGATGGAGAGTTTTGGGGGTAAGACTATCGAGGGAAGAGCCGAGATTAGAATAATTATGTTTCGGTATTAGTGAAAATGATATAGGGGAAGTTGGAGGTCTTTACAATAGAAAGTAGTGATAATTGGTGAGGCCCCATTATATATATTGTCTTGGTGGAGTAGAATATCGCTGAAGTTCTATTCAAAGACTAGGCTGAGTGTTATTCAAATTTTGTCAAAGAAATGTAGGTAAGCTAACTAGAATTTTCGGTAGATCAGACAGATGGTGCAAACAAAGCTAAAATTTTCAATTTTTGGATTTTTGTTGAAGTGGTTCAATGGTTCATTTGCTTTAGAACCAATTCCTTGATTATGAAACCATTTTGTTATAATTATGACTCCACTGTGTAATCGACAAGAACTTAAATTCATCAAGATTTTTGAAAACTACTTCTATTATATCATATTACAAAATGTACATTTAAAGTATGAAAAAAATGTATCTATGTCAATGTTTACAATAGATGGAAAATAGGAAAAGGTGCATATTTTAATTCAACCTTCCATTTGATGTGGAAGAACATTTGGGGAATAGAGATTGTGAGATATCTCATGGAATCACAGAAGAAAGGGGAGAAAAAATATTAACATATAGCTCTCTGAATATATATGTACATTAGGACACAATGCTTGTATTTACAAAGAGCTTGGCAAGTACTTAATTTAGCGGTAAATGTGGTAATGCTGAAGTCAACTCTGAACTAAATGGGAACTTATATTTGTTCCATCTTACATGCTCGAGTTTATCAAGAAAAGTCTGTTTAAGATCTTTTCAGACTATCTAAGGTCTCTAGACAATCACAAACACATAAATTTAAACCTGTCTAATTGGGCTACTACGTGTGCTGTAATTGAGAAAAGTGAATTGGGATTTAGAGACTCTTTTCTGGTGTCTAAAGCTAAAGGAATCAAAAGTGTGGAAATTCTTCGAAGTTTCAAATCAGCAATGGCATAAGGTTCAAATGGGTAAATCCCTTGCCAATCAGGCCTCAAGTAAAGTGATATTCTTGGACAATCCTTCAAAATAGTTCTGCCTTTGGAATCAATTGTGGGCAACTTTGGGAAAATTAGTCCCTTATAATTTTTACATTCCAGGGGAAGAAGGCACTTGCCTTCATATTCAGGAGGATCGATGGAGAGTTTTGGGGGTAAGACTATCGAGGGAAGAGCCAGGATTAGAATAATTATGTTTTGGTATTAGTGAAAATGATATAGGGGAAGTTGGAGGTCTTTACAATAGAAAGTAGTGATAATTGGTGAGGCCCCATTATATGTATTGTCTTGGTGGAGTAGAATATCGCTGAAGTTCTATTCAAAGACTAGGCTGAGTGTTATTCAATTTTTGTCAAAGAAATGTAGGTAAGCTAACTAGAATTTTCGGTAGATCAGACAGATGGTGCAAACAAAGCTAAAATTTTCAATTTTTGGATTTTTKTTGAAGTGGTTCAATGGTTCATTTGCTTTAGAACCAATTCCTTGATTATGAAACCATTTTGTTATAATTATGACTCCACTGTGTAATAGACAAGAACTTAAATTCATCAAGATTTTTGAAAACTATTTCTATTAGATCATATTACAAAATGTACATTTAAAGTATGAAAAAAATGTATCTATGTCAATGTTTACAATAGATGGAAAATATGAAAAGGTGCATATTTTAATTCAACCTTCCATTTGYTGTGGAAGAACATTTGGGGAATAGAGATTGTGAGATATCTCATGGAATCACAAAAGAAAGGGGAGAAAAAATATTAACATATAGCTCTCTGAATATATATGTACATTAGGACACAATGCTTGTATTTACAAAGAGCTTGGCAAATACTTAATTTAGCGCTAAATGTGGTAATGCTGAAGTCAACTCTGAACTAAATGGGAACTTATATTTGTTCCATCTTACATACTCAAGTCTATCAAGAAAAGTTTATTTAAGATCTTGTCAGACTATCTAAGGTCTCAAGACAATCACAAATACATAAATTTAAACCTGTCTAATTGGGCTACTACGTGTGCTGTAATTGAGAAAAGTGAATTGGGATTTAGAGACTCTTTTCTGGTGTCTAAAGCTAAAGGAATCAAAAGTGTGGAAATTCTTCGAAGTTTCAAATCAACAATGGCATGAGGTTCAAATGGGTAAATCCCTTGGCAATCAGGCCTCAAGTAAAGTGATATTCTTGGACAATCCTGCAAAATAGTTCTGTCTTTGGAATCAATTGTGGGCAACTTTGGGAAAATTAGTCCCTTGTAATTTTTACATTCCAGGGGAAGAAGGCACTTGCCTTCATATTCAGGAGGATCGATGGAGAGTTTTGGAGTTAAGACTATTGAGGGAAGAGTCGGGATTAGAATAATTATGTTTTGGTATTAGTGAAAATGATATAGGGGAAGTTGGAGGTATTTACAATAGAAAGTAGTGATAATTGGTGAGGCCCCATTATATATATTGTCCTGGTGGAGTAGAATATCGCTGAAGTTCTATTCAAAGACTAGGCTGAGTGTTATTCAAATTTTGTCAAAGAAATGTAGGTAAGCCAACTAGAATTTTCGATAGATCAGACAGATGGTGCAAACAAAGCTAAAATTTTCAATTTTTGGATTTTTGTTG
>JASDQU010349416.1:0-10778 GCA_032191745.1 Picea mariana
TCGTCCAAGGGTTTAGACAAATTTAGCTTGAAACAAGAAGAAAAACACAATTAATGCAGAAATTCCTTACCAATTCCAAGAAAAAACATGAAGAAACTCGTTTTTATCAAGCATATTCCACCAAAATTACCAAGAACAAGCATCCAAGATATAGCGCCTTAGCCTCCTTCACCAAAAGACAAGTACTAGCATCCACATGAGAGATTCAAGAGAGAGATAGAGCAAAATGCCAAAGTAGGGCAAAAATTTCAGCCATACAATATGTAATTCTCAAGTGAGTTATGTCCAAAATGACAATGGGATGACCTCTTTTTATAGGTGGTCACCTAAAACCCATTTATCCACAATTCAAAATGTCAACAACAAATTAGGGAGACCGACCTCCTCCTTTTGCCTTTACAACTTTAAAATTCAAATTTACAAAAAGAAAATCCCTTTTTAGGGTGATGTCATGCCCTAAAGGGTGACGTTGGGCCACTAGGAGAGACGTTTTGGCCTGAAGTGAAAATCGTTGGGCCTCCAAAGGCCACATATCCTGCCAATAAGTGTCATATGCATGCCAATTGTCTCTCTCCATCAATCCAAGCCATATCACCATCAAAACACGTTGCACCATCAAATCCTAGCCTTCCAAGTGATGACGTCATGCCCCAAAAGAGAAGAGTATGGCCTCCAAAGGCAAACGTTGGGGCTAGGAAGGCTAGCGAGTCACCTCCAATGGATAATCAAATTGTTAAAATTTGGGTACCTTGGAAAGTGGTCCCCTTGTGTTTGTGAGTCTCTAAACACAAAGGGGGAGACTATTACCCTTATTACTTTACTTTATGTTCTAATTTCACGTTGACTTAGGAGTTTAAGTCAAAAATGAAATATGTCACTTAAGTTATTAAATTGACATTTAATTCACTTTGTGGGTGAATTAAAGGACATGAGGAAAACTAAGGAAACTTGGGAAAGTGGGTTTCCTAAGTGAGATTTTTGGATTAAATCTCACCAATTGATTAGACATGGCTAGNTTGTGAGTCTCTAAACACAAAGGGGGAGACTATTACCCTTATTACTTTACTTTATGTTCTAATTTCACGTTGACTTAGGAGTTTAAGTCAAAAATGAAATATGTCACTTAAGTTATTAAATTGACATTTAATTCACTTTGTGGGTGAATTAAAGGACATGAGGCAAACTAAGGAAACTTGGGAAAGTGGGTTTCCTAAGTGAGATTTTTGGATTAAATCTCACCAATTGATTAGACATGGCTAGATTGGATCTAGGCCATTGATCTTTTAGGGTTTGGCCAAAGAGAGGCTAAAGGAGGGAAAAGGGTAAGGAGAGGCTCATTCTTCACTTGAGAGAATTGAGAGGAGAGGAGGGTGCATGAGGTCAAGGGTTTGAGGAGAAGCCATTGCTTGGGTGCTAGCTTGAATGGAGGGTCATTCATGGAGGCTTGGGGACTAGCTTGAAGTTAGGCGCATTCTAGAGAAGGGGGGCACACATGCTAGTGGAGGGGCACATCTAGCTTGGGAGAGGTCCCTAACTTGTGGAGGAGACTCATTCACTTGAGGAGGGCGCACTCTATTGTATGGGGGGCGCAAGGGTGAGTGAGGGCGCACACACTTGTGGAGTTTTTGTTAGAGGAGGGGCGCACTAGAGTATAGTGCACACTAAGCTAAGCAGGGAGGCACTCTTGTGTAAAGGGTGCAAGACCAAGGGCTAAGGAAAAGGCAAAGGGCAAGGTTCAAGCAAAGGGAAAAGGCAAAGGCAAGAGGCAAGGAAGAGGGCTAAAGGTTTAGCAAGAGAAGAAGGGCGCACCAAGGAAAAGGGCGCCTTACTTCAAAGGGCTAGTAGGCACATCTTCAAGTGACGCCAAAGCATTCAAGTGTGGTTGCTATTGTACCAAGTTCACTTGTATATGTTTTCCTTCTTGTAAATTTTTCTTTGAGATCTTCTATATACATCTATCTCCAAACTGGTTTTCCCCGGGGGGGTTTTATCCAAGGTTGAGAAAAAATACTTGTGTCCAAATTTCATGCATGCTTAGTGTTTAGATCAGCAGTAGGAGCTTGTTAAGATCCTAGAGGAGTGCTATATGTTTTGAGGTTTGCATGTACTAACATTGGGTTACTAAAACTACTTGCAAGGGCACCTTAAAAGAGCATATATCCATCAGTTGAGGGAAGAATTCTTGGCAGATTTGAACAGACCTGTTTGCTGTCCTAAAACGCAGCAAAGGACAGATTTGGTTGATGAAACTTAGAGCCCAACAAGAGGTCAAAGACAGACCTATTGGGCAGCCCTCCTAGTTCCTCCAAAATCTACACAAATGCCTCCAAAGGCAACGTCCCTCATCCAAGCTTTCACAAGGAGAGGGGGCGCATCATCCAACCTGTGGGCTTCATGCCCCAAATGAAGGTCCAAGGAACCTTGTGCCTCCAAGTTCAAACTTTCACCTGTCAAGGACCTGCAAAGACAAACAAGTACGCCCTCCAAAGGTCCACAAGTCACAATATCATGCTAAGTAAGCCATATCTAATAAAAGAACCACCCGAACATGTGCATCCATATCAAATTCCCCCTTTTCAAAATAAACAAATGCTTAAAGACCTTATACAATTTGCCAAATTTAGATATGGGAGGGGTGTCATAATGGCTTATTGGGTGAACCAATTCCTCAAGTAGGTGATGTTCACAAGGAGAATCCTTTCTAGGTCATGTAGTAAATGTGAGGTGGATTGGGGTTAGACTTCTAGGTATGGGGCTTCATGATATACAAGGACTCGTATTGTCTCATTTATGGGCGCCTTTGTTGAGGGCTAGCCACATCCTTTTCCTCCTTTTGTTTTTAAAGCATATTTTTCCAAGCCCTTTATTAGTAATTTATTTGGCATGTGTCACCAAGTTGAAGACAATAAGGGGCACTGAAAAGGAAATGCATAGCCCACATACACTCTACCTTGGTTCGCATGCCTTTCCAAGTTGAAGACAATAAGGGGCACTAAAAAGGAAATGCATAGCCCACAAATGCTCTACCTTGGAAAGTTTTATTAATTAATTAGTTATTTATTTTACGGGTCCCTCTCTTTTTTGAGAAGCGTTTTATTCCTCTCAGGATCCCAAGGCGAGCTTTTCTTGCATGATGTTTTTGCTAGGGCACCTCCGAGCCTAGTGGCCCCTTCTTCCCATGAAATGAGGTACATGCCCTTCTTGGGTCAATAAGCCCAAAAACCTAAATGAAGTGGAAATGGAGGAGAAGAAGTGATGGAAGGTGGAAAGTATGAGCTGGAATGGTACGATGACCCTTCAAGGAGACTCCCAATAGCAACCCTTTCCCTGAGGGTGGGCACTTACTAGGAAACCATGACACTCACCAAGGAGAAATAGGGGAAAAAGCATAATTTTCAAGCAAATGTTTTCAAAATCAAGAAAGGATCTTTAACAACATGTTCAAATGCTCCAAATATTAAAATGACACTTACCACGACACCAAACTTGTTACTCATGAAGCAAGACCTGTTGTCCTCTGTGGGCCAAGCTGGGTGTGCTGGATGTAGCCGCCATCAATCGAATGGTGATGTGTGGTATAATAGGGGCCCCTAACTACTCATTTGCCTCTCGGTACTCCATGTTTGCAACCTGAGGGCCTTGAAACATCATCTCCTTAGTTATCCCTAGAAATGGGGGATAACAAGACCCGTCTTCGAAGACTTCCCTCTGATCACGCTTCTAGAATCCTCCTGCTCCTGAGCATCCTACATGGCCATCTCGTACCATGACTCCTTGACAAACTTAAAAGGTTGCTCCTTCCCACCTAAACCTGAAGGTTGACTCCCTCTGAGTGCTCAACCTTCGAAGCTACCTGCTCCTTGTTCTCTCCCACTTTGTTGCTTGTCATTTCTCGCATAGCAGCTCAACACAAGTTTGCGTTGCTCGGATCCCTACCCAGGACCCATTGCCCACTTCCCAAACCCCTGCCTGAAGCTTCCCGCAACCTTCTGTTGCTAACCGAGTATTTTGTTGGGCTACCTGAGTCCTTTCTGGGCATTGACCGACTATTTCTGCCCGTTGCCTAGCAGTGTTGTCCGACCTTTTCCCACTACCCTAGGCTGCCCAAGTCCTCATGGGTTACTCAGTTGTTGACTTGGCAATTTGAGCTGACAGTTGGCCCACGTTGTCCTCTGTTGGCGGCTTCCTCTATGTTGGCAGTTGTTTTGGCGTTGTCTATGGCTCCCTGGGCTAGCCCACGGCCTCTACTAGCAGCCCTGATCTTCACGATCCTATTGGTTGCTCCTTAGTCGCTTCTCCACTCACCCATCCACCCTTGCATCCACTTTGCGATTGCCTTCTCTGAGTTCCCTCAGCCCACAATTCTGTCAGCAATCTTCCAAGCAATGAGTCTACGCCCACGACCACACGCCATGGATCCTTTGTTGTCCACGATGTGGCCTCTACCAACTCCTGCCTCGTCGCACCTGCTGTCTCACACACAGCCCATGAGTTATTGAATCTTATGCCTACGTCATCACTCATTCCAAGTCTGCCTATTGCTCCATGTTCGCATGATCTCTTCAGCGGTTGATCTTTTGTTGGTTCGACCATCTGCTCCAGGTGACCCAATCCACTTCTATGACTCAAGTTGTTGTCACCACCATGTGCAGTCTCGTGCAGCTCCTCCGCCATAAGCTCTTCACTCAGTCGAAGGTCTTCTTTGTTGCCACTGCGGCCTCGGTTATAGCCCACGTTTTACCCTTGCTTGGCCCACATCCACCGGCCTCCACCTTCGCGCGGATGCTCCAACCAGTGGCTCCACACTCCAGCCCGTCACTTCTCATCCTTCTCCCTGAACCTTCACCTCTCTGTCAGCCTGTTCGCCGCCCACTCAAACCTGACCTCCTAGCAGCTATGTCCACGACCAGTGCCGTCACTTCCTACTTCTCTTGCCAGCTATCTCAGCCAGTTTCCAATCAACCTGACGGCTTCTCTACAACCCACGACACCGACACATGCTTGATTCATATCAACGGACATACAATCTGCAATCTCTGCAGCTCGTGTGGCCAGGGAGTCTTCTCAACAACCAATTAGCGATTGTACGATGACCGTACCATACGGTTGCACTTCTACTTTTTTTTATTTTTTGACTTTACCCCACAGATTAAGCCTGCAATAAAAAAAGAATTTCTCGATGCAAAAATCTTGATCTTCAGTGCAAATCTGGTTTTCGTCAGAGACCAAGCTCTGATACCATGTTAATTTATCTAAACCTAGCACCCAACACTTAGTTCCAATAAAATCACTTCATTAACTAAATGCACAGCTAGGTTACTTAATGAAATTACAGCGGAAGCATTAAATACAAAACCATACACATTACAGAAGATATCTGGGTAAACACCCCTGGAAAAACCCGAAGGGATAACCAAATCTGAGTTGATTTTATTCATAAAAATCTTGGGCTCCCATCCTAGAATAATGGCCCATCAAAGGAATACAATGTAGAAAATACCCTAGCCTACATGGCTGCTATCTCCCTTGTTGCCACTTTGCTCCTTTCCTCGGCCTTTCCCACTCACACTTGGAGGAAATGCTCTTCACCCAATCAATGAGATCTCCTCACTCTGTGTGTGTGACACAAGTACATGAGCAAAGAATCCCTCTTTGCTCCAATGTACTTTTTGTGTGTCTCGACTCTCATCCACTCACTTAGGTTGCCTTTTATTATGTTGAGTTAACCCTAAATCCAAAACTCTAGATCTCCTAAAGTGATCAACAATTGAGATCTAATCTCACGTTCACTTTAGATCTAACGGCTAGGACTTCATCAATTCACTTAAGTTAATAATGCCAAATACTTAGGCATTTAACTTAATTAAACTCACATTAAATAAAAAGGTTATTCACTTTAATAGTTGACTCATAAAATGAATTTCCTAAGGTTCTGAGAGGCATTACAGACAACTTCCACATGCTAGACATCAAGCCTATGTGGAAGTACATGTCCAATGCTAAATACATCAACAATTCCTTCATGAAATAAAATGCAATATGTTAGATCCAAGTCATGTATCGCCATCAACCAATATGCCAAGTAAGCCACTAACCCAACCAACTCATCAAAGAGAAGGATGACCTCATCAAAGTATGCATGTAGTGATGATGGATGTGCATATGCCTCCAAATGTGGGGCCGAGAAGGGGAGCGCTCAAGGTAATGTCATTCTCCATGCTACAAGTAATCCATCCACATGTGAATATCATCCATAAGAGCTAGGGTGTTGGAGAAAAAGAGACCTAACCATGCCCATATCCATCCATCCATCCAAGTAACAAAACACATGTAAAAAGGTGAGTACATGCCAAGCGCTCTATGCCATGATAAAGATAATCAAATGGAGATGTCAATACAATGTCCACTTAGCCCCAAAGTGCGAGGGCATTCCACCAAGGGATCCATACATACTCATTTCCAATCATCTAGCAAAAAATGGAGACTAGAACATCACATGATCAAGTGTACTGCTATCTCTCTATGATAAACAAATATACCAAGCAATAAACCATCAAAACCTCTAGCACATCATCATCCATGTCACCAACAATCCAAGGAACCAAGTGAAAACCTTAGCCATCAAAAGCTCTATGTGATGAAAATCACAAAGGTAGTGAAAAAATTCACTAGTATAAGCCTCATGCAAAATGAGGGTAACAGGCCTCATTCGATGTCCATGTTGGATCAATGTACAATAGTTTAGATGACTCGCTTTACACTAGGTACCATCCTCAAAATGAGGGGAAGTGCCCAAGGGTTTACCAGGAATATACTTTCCATAAGGCCCAAGGGTGAGCTCAATCGTTTGAACCATCCACCAAAAGCATGTTGTTGATAGGGAGGCCATAGGTCACAGGTTCAAATTCAGTCGAGTCCCTCGAGGTTACCAGCAACTATTGTGGTTGATAGTTTAATCGCCCTCGATCCTAATATTTCAGGGAAGAGGGGGAGGCTCCACAAAGTTTTCCTTGGAAAGAAAGAAAAAAAAAAAAGATCATCATTCATAGATGATCATGACAAAAAAAAAAGGGTAAAATGGTAGAACCGTAGTTAGAAGAATCTCATAGCCCATCAGTGGTCCAAGCCCTCCTCCATGCCATAACCATAATCATCAAAATCATCACCACTACCAGTGTCCTCTCCTCCCTCCTCCTACTCCATATCCAGTCCAAGCACTGCATCTGTTGTTGTGGAGTAGCACCCCTCAAGTAGCTCACCATCATCAAAATTGGTTGGCTCTAGCACTAGTTCATTAAGATCCAAGTTGGCTAATGCCAACTCAATGTCATCATCCGAACCAATATCATCAAGGAATAGATCCCACATCTTTGCTCTTCCCTTCAACCAACCTTCTCTCATCCTGTATTTAAGACAGAGGTTGGAGTGCACACACACCAATGTCTCGCCTCTGGAATACTCAAGTTCGTTCTTCAAAGTGTGCACATTCCCCTATGTGCCCCAATTCCTTTTGCAAGAAGGGGATGAAATAACCTAATTGAGGAGGTTCATGCCTAACTACTGTACAAAATGCATGTACTCCACGTGTTTCCCACCAAGCATAGGTATTCTTAAGCCCCCTGTCTCTAATCACATCATAGCCTCTAAATCTCCTAGTGCAAGTGGAAAATCAAGGGTGGCTCTATCTTGATATACCCTACTCAAAGCGATCTTCCTCCCCTCTGAAATCTCCTTGTCCATGTGAGGAGGGAATCTACATGTAGGCCCTGTTATCGCACAGTTTGTAGAAGGTATAAAAGCTTGAGGTTTGAAGGCCAAAGTGGCGTAACAGGAACCAATCCCACCCAATGTCACCACAATGGGATGGTTCTTTCTCTTTAGGGAGGTGAGGCCCAAGGGAGACGTCCCCGGTGACCTGGGGTTTTGAGAAGGCAAAAGGATAATAACATAAAGTAGTTATTCCCCCCTCACAGGTCACTACTGAGCAGATAGTCCATCCAAAGGCCAATTAAAAGTAAACCCCCAAAGATATACCTACCTGGAACAAAGCAACAGCAAATAATATATGCAAGTTATATTTCAATGGGTTAGTAGCTCATAGAATAGATGACTATCTGAATAATATATAAGCAATTTGGTAATAAATATTGACGAAGTCAATGTTTATCAATAGCAATGAAAATTGTAACACTTCACCAATAAATATTGAGACAATATGGCATTCAAAGTAAAAGATCAATACTTCATTCAATTTATGCCTAAATTACCATTTCAATTGCTCATAAAAGAAAACGTTTGTTGCACCAATGATGTAAATAGCTAAATATGACGGCAGCACTTAGGGTTAGTAGGCTAATTTAGACTAGGGTTAATAAAGTTAGGGTTTCAATTCAAGGTTTTGAGAGTGTTTAGATCAAGTCCACTTCAACACATGAGGTTTCTCTGGATCAATGCCTTAGGGGGTAAAATGGAGTCAACTTAGTAGAGGACACAAAAGCTKAAGGAAGCAAAAGGACAAGACGGCTGGCTAATTAATGAAGCATGAAACCAAGAAAGAAAGTCTAATGAAGGAGAGTGTTGGCCTAGGACGTCTCCTTCTTCTTGAGTTCTAGATGGTACGGCTAGCAAAAAGGGAGGAAAGGAAAGGAGTGTAGCTACGGCTAGGCTCTCTCTTCCTTCTTCAATGGCTGAAAATTTCTCTTAATGGGGACATGAAACAAGGACCTACTTGTGTGCTTATCACCTAGGGTTTTACTCAACAAATTATAAACATATGCAAGAAAATAAGACTACAACCATTCATTTAAGAAGTTTTGCAGAAAAAGCACTTACATATCACCAAGAAATAGCATGCAAACCCTAGTTGTAACACCTTCCATCAAGAGAAAAGCCAAGATATGCCAAAAATGTCTTCCTTCAACAAGTGYGCCTCACCAAAATWGCCAAATACCCAAGAGAGGRCGCAAATTTCAGACCTCCTTATGGAGTGAATGAGTTGTGATGAAAAAATGAAGRTAAAAATCCCTCATTTATACCATTCCATGACCTAATTTTACTTTTTACTATTTRGGTCATGTAAAAGGYCGACAAGGCCAAAATACCAAAATCATAYTGTTTTACATTAAATTGTCAAATTAAAACCCTAATTGAGTTGAAAAGAGATAAAAATCCCCTCTAAGGGGGACGTTAGCCCCTTCTAGGGAAAATGAAGCATCCTGGAGCAAAACGTTAGCCCTCCTTGGGCTTCTCCAGCCTGCCACACGTACCACTGTTGCCTAGTCTGCCATCCCAAGACGTCCATGATGCTAGATGATGTCATGGTCAAGATGGTGACGTCCTAGGCCTTCCAAGGCCAACGTTCCACTGAAAAAGGGCCATCCCCCCTAGGTCAAGCTCTGTCGAGGTGCCTCTGGTGGAAGTGGAACGTCCTCTTCTTCTCGAATGCAAAGCCCCTGATCCATCTCTATCCTGTCTTTGCCCCCTGATGGGGTCTCAGCATCCACCTAATGGGCTCTTCAGCCCCATGGAGGTCCGAACTGATCATCTCCCCATGTGTACCGGTCCAAAATGGTACCTATCCGTCGGGCATGGTCCTGTACATCAAAAGCTACGCCCTCCACGGGCTCATCAATCACAAGGATCATAGCAATGTTAATCACATTTCATCATCAATATTATTAAACATGTGCATAAAATCCCTAATACATCAGTTAACAGCTCAAAGACGTTACACAAGCCTACAATACAAGTCTGGAGAAAAAGACAAGGTGTCCTATTGGGCTAGTGTCCACAGAAGAAGGAAAGTTCCCGGAAAGAACCTCATCCAAGCCATGTAAGTGAGGTGACGTGGTTAGGGGATGTCCAAAAATGTGGGTGCAGTGTGGGCTAAGGATGCAAAAAGGTTACCTGTGGGTGCCTTTGTAGAAGGCGAGCTGCACCTATCATGGATGCATTTTTTCCAAGCCCATTCTTTGCCTTTTATTCTTCATTCTTTTATTCTTTTATCTTTCATTGCTTTCTGTTCAAGAGCTAATCAGGGGACACTGCCCCGATATGGTGACCAGTGGTGACAACGTTACCCACAAGTATTTTCACATAAATGAGAAGGCTGGCTCGTGATGAGAACCCCTTTCCCTTGGCCATGCAACCAAGAGTCATTGCCCTGGCGTGGTGACCAACTAATGGCAATGTCATACTATTAGATACCCATGGACGTTGTTATCCACCAGGTTGCACAAGCTGGATTTCCTGAAGAGCCGCCAAAGAATGAGCAAGCAGTGCTCATACATGAAGAATTAAGTGATTCAGCAGGCCCTGAAAAGGCCCCTTTTCCCGTATTTCCACTAGTGTAATAAGTGTTCTAAGTATGAGAGAATGTAAAAGGCTATTGGCCACCCTTGATCTGGGAGTGGGCACATACTCCGGAGTGTTTTTTCACTTGTTAATTATTTTTTCTCCTTACCTTAGTAAGAAGATTAAATAATTTCTGAGTTTTTTCACTCGAAAAAAGACTTGCTCCAAAGCCGAAGTATGTGTTGACAAGCAGGTCTTGGCATGGAAAATCCAATGTCTAGTGTTAGAATGTATATAAGCTCATACTAGAACATAGTGTCCGGGTTAATTGGAAATTACGGCTAAGTCTGATAGGTTTTTTTTAAAGTTTAGGCGAATTAATTAAATTTCCGCAAAATTGGAATTTATTAATTCTGAGTCAATAAGTGTAAAAATATGGCATCAGATGTTGTCAGATGCCATGTTTACAGTCGTTTTCGGGTCTA
>JASDQU010349417.1:482-12168 GCA_032191745.1 Picea mariana
TTGTAGAAATAAGTAACTCATTATCATTCATTTCGTGTTTAAGAAACATACTGTTAAACAATTGTCAATTTGACATATCAAATCGTGATAAAAAAAAATTGAAAAATAGTCATTAGAAAGCTAACACAATTCTTCACAAGTTTTGTTTTTACTGTAAAGTGAAATTCTAAATAAAAAAAATACTTGTATATGTCGGAAGTTGAATAACTTGTGAAAATACAGTTTTTTCTGTCATAAAACAAGCAAAAGTGTAACCCACCTTCATGATTTCACCCCTGCATCTTCTACAATATAGTCATGAGGAATGTGCCATTCTCTATGACTATCTACTTTATGACGTGTATCTTCATGGAATAATACATCTCTGCTTGGAAATATTTTATGCATGTTAGGATCAAACATCTTATATGCTTTATGCTCATCATAGTAACCAAGAAAAATACACTTGATGGATTTTTCATCAATCTTTCTCCTATCCTATTTGGGAATGTGAGCAAAAGATTTACTTCCAAATATTCTCAGATGATTCACAACAGTCTTATAACCATAAAAAGCTTCAAATGGAGTTTTATGATCTAAGATTTTAGTAGGACTTCTATTTTTTAGATAAACAGCAGTTCTAATAGCTTCAGCCCAAAAACCATTAGTGAGATTTTTACCTTGAAGCATACTTCGTGCACATTCAACCAAGGTTCTGTTTTTCCTTTCTGCCACTCCATTTTGCTGAGGAGTGTGCAGTACCGTGAATTGTTGTAGAATTCCATTTTCTTTGCAGTATTTGACGAAAGCCCTAGATCTTTACTCTCCCCCTTCATCTCATCTGAGAATTTTGATGTACCTGCCAATTTGCTTTTCAACCAAATTTTTAAACTCCTTAAACTATTCAAAAACAGCACTTTTCTTTCTCATGAAATACACCCATGTGTATTTAGTGCAATCATCAATGAAAATAAGAAAATAATATGCTCCTCTAATAGGCCTTGTCTGCATGGGACCACAGACATCTGTGTGCACAAGTTCAAGTATATCCCTTTTTCTTCTATCTATGTGAGAAGGAAACTCTTCTCTGTGTTTGTTTACCCAAAGCACACCCATCACATGCACTATGTTCATTCTTTAATAGTGGAAGTCCTTCCACTATGCCTTGTTTCTGAAGAAGCAACAAATCATTATAGTTTAGATGTCCATACCTCTGATGCAACAATACCTATGTTGGCATCATTGTTGAATCCAAAGCTTGATGTCCTTTGTAATGTCCCCCACCTCTTAGAGAGGTGATGAGGAGACTCAGTGGCCTGGGCACCCCCACTAGGTCATAGTCTTACACTGAAGGGGGAAGTCAATGAGGCTAAAGTTATATTTTTAAGTTGACTTAAGAAAGGAAAAGGGATTAAGGGTAAAAGATAACTCAACGGAAGAATAGAATATTAACCCTGGGAGTTAACCTAACTCAACAAAGAATTAGAAGGAAAAAGTATAAGCAAGAGGCTGGGGTGCACCTATTATTCATTCTAGTTTGGATTAGCATTTGCTATTGCTCTTGAGCATTCAGTTTGGGGGTTTTGCTATACAAACCCTTGTGAGCAACTTAGTGGTGAAATATCCACTTACCTTGTTCCACAGCTTGGTCTCAGGGATGAAAGATTCCTCCACACCATTCTAGTCTCAGCTCATCTCCATCTAGAGCTTCAGAAGGTAGTAGGCCGTACTGTCCTTGTGATTCCAACAAGGGCACACCATCATCTAGAGGGAGGTTTGATCCAGCTTATCCATAGGGCCTGGGGCCATTCCGACACTTGGGTTTTGTCTGCAGGGGCATGATCGTCAGTTTGAGGAATTTTCAGGAGGGTTATCATCATCATATAATTATCTGTAGATTGGGACATCTTGGAGCCATAGGGAACGTCCTGTGATTCAGAAAAACTCAGATCTAGAGAGATATGCTTGAGATCTAGTTCCAAAACTTCTCCCATGGGATTTTCATAACCCGATCTGTATTCTTGGAGAGTTTCATGCCATTTGGATGTGTATTTCTCTAGGGATGAGTTGCATTGGGGTTTCATCTATTCAGGAGGGTGCAACTCCCTAAGGAGATCCAGTAGTTGGAGGGGTTGGACTTGGACGTTGGGCTTGAAACTTCAGGAGGATGTTCCCACTGCCCTGATCTAACATTGGGATGAATTTGGGCTCATTTGGATCATCTTGCCATTAGGGCCAAATTCTTGAGGGTTTCAGTCTTCACTTGGAGCGTGGCACTCTTCATCTAGAGGGTTTGACATCCAGATCTACTGGGTATTGGTCTTCATTACTTACTCAGCCTTTGGAGGCTTCTTTTGTATCGGCAGAGCATTTTGTAGCAGCTCATATCTATTGATTGTACGGCCATCTGAGGTTTATGCCAGATCGGCCATCTATTGTATTGATTCTGCATAATAAAAAGGTCAGATCTTACTTGTGCTTCTATATCTTGATTGTGTTATAATCTTCATGTGTTGGATGAATCTTGTATGCACTTAATAACTCAATAAACACCTGCACATCAATAAATTAGTAGTAGTTAGTGATACCAAGCGAAAAAATTGGCTTGGGATCATTATAGTGGTATTAGAGCTTCGATCCTCAAACCTGTGGAGGGATTGGCACATGCAAAGGTACAGTGGAATTGTTATGGGTTGGAGGAAGAAAAACAGTAGTGAAATAGAGGCAAAAATGGAAGGGTTAGGGGATGACCATGAGCCTCAGGGCTTGGATTTCTTAGTAGCTAAATTTGGTAAGTTCCAACAAAACATGAACCGCACAGAAAGCACCTTGGTCCAACAATTGGATGAGTGTCAGGAAACCAGTAGAAGGGGACAGGCTGAAATTTCTGAAACCTTGAAGAAGGTTGACGAGAATCTACAGAAGATGAATGAGAACCAATCTAGGATAACTGACCTTCTGATGCAAGTAACCCATTGAGGAAAGGATCCTGATACGTATGGGAATAAGGAGGCTGGTGGTCCCGGTGGAACCCATGAGGAAGTCAGATATAACCCGGATAAAGCACCGGGATTCGAAGGTAGTCTGGGTGGTGGCACATGCCATGGGCAGATGGGTAGCAGGGTCGATCATAGTCCATACATGCCAGTGTTCACAAATGGACAGCTAGGCCGACACTTGGGTAGCAGAGCTAACCCCAGACCGTACATGCCCACATTCACAGATGAGCAAGGGCAACATGAATAGGTTGAAGACTTTGTGGAAAAACTGGCCAGGAGTACCAAGGAATATTGTAGCTTGGATATGAGAGTTCAAAGACAGATGTCCCTAGACCAGTATTGTCAACTCAGGTTCAGAAACCAGCCTAGGATGAACCATAGGGGAAGCTTTGAGTTTGAACGAAGGGCAGGGAAGATAGTGATTCCATACTTTGATGGTATGGCCAAGATGACAGCACAAGCATGGGTGCAGAAGCTAGATACTTAACTGCAGCTTAACCCCGTGAGAGAGATAGAGGCCATCAAGTTTGCCACTATGCACTTGGATGGCAAGGCCCACAACTAGTGGTATCATGGGCTCACCACACTCGGCCACAACCAGATTTTATCCTATACAAAATTCACTTAGAATCTCATTGATAGATTTGATCAAGGAGATCCTGAGCTACATTTCTGGGAGCTCACCCAACTCAATCAAACAGGTATGGCTGAGGCATACATTGATGAATTCCATAGGTTGGCAGTAATGGTGTAAGATATGTCCCCAACCAGGCTCATGATGCTTTTCACAGAAGGGTTGATGGAACCCTTGAAGGGTTGGGTAAAGGCCTTCAAGCCTACCAACCTACAAGAGGCCATTTGGAAGACGAGGGACTTGGGTCCAGCTGCTAAACCAAAATTCATACCCAGACCTCCTATTAACAATGGTGGAAGAGATAAAGGCCTCCAATAAACTAGGGAGGACGTGACCCTAAGGGTTATGACAAGGGTCGTGACAGAATAGATGATAACACCAGGAGAGAACTGAGAAGGAAGCAAATCTACTTCACATGCAAGGAACCATGGAATCCCTCACAGAAGTGCATGGGACATGGACAGGTACATTACATTGAGGTCACTTTAGATAACGAAGAAGAAGATGAAATTGGACAGATACAGAACATGGACGCAGAAACCACTGAGGTAGCAGAGGAAGAACAAATCACATGACAAGATAGTATGGCCACCTTGGCATCTATCAGTGGAGTGCCCAAGTATAACACCTTCTGAATGAGGGGGGTCTTGTAGGGTCAGAGAGTCTCAGTCTTGATTGATGGAGGAGCTTCCCACAACTTCATTGATGCAACATTGTTGAAGAGGAGACACATAGCCACAGTAGAATTTGAAGGATTCAAAGTGGAGGTTGCAGGAGGAAGCACCATGCCCTGTGATAGATATATTCTGGGCCTAAAGCTTACCTTGGGAAGGCATGAGTTGAAATAGGACATCTATGTCATGGACCTTCTGGATACCAACATCATCCTAGGAGTTCAGTGGCTCAGCACATTAGGGCCTATCACCACCAACTACAAAACGATGGAAATGTCATTCACAGAGGAGGGTGGATGAAAGGTAGTGCCATATTTAGGAGGGATGAAATAGTATATGCATCCAAATGCAGGATTGTGACACGTGTGGATGAACAAGGCAAGGTTCATTACATTCCAGAAATCAAGGAAATCCTTGAAAAACACCACAAGGTGTTTGGGCCTATTCCTCCGGGGGTTCCACCAAATAGAGGATTTGAGCACATTATTGAGCTAGATGAAGGGGCCAAACCAGTGATCACCACACCATACATACATCCCAAGAAGTACAAATACGATATAGAAAAGGCCATCAAGGAACTTCTGGACATGGGACACATCCGGCCCAGCAGTAGTCCTTTTGCTTCTTCAGTCGTGTTGGTGAAGAAGAAGGATGGCACTATGAGGATGTGCATTGACTTCAGGGCCTTGAATAAAAAGACCATCAAAAATAGGTACCCAATACCAAGGATTGATGAATTGTTGGATGAATTGCATGGGGCCATCTACTTCACTAAGATTGACCTTCATTCTGGCTATCATCAAATCAAGATGAGGGAGGAAGACATCTCAAAAATAGATTTTAGATGTCACTATGGTCATTATGAGTTTCTGGTGATGCCCTTTGGGTTAACCAATGCCCCTGCTACGTTCCAGTCATGTATGAACCATGTATTCAAAAAACAGCTAAGGAAGCACCTGTTGGTATTCTTTGATGACTTGCTTATCTACAACAAGACATGGGAGGAGCATCTTAAGCATTCGGACCAGATTTTTTCAATTATGGAAGAACAGTCGCTATATGCTAAGGAGTCCAAATGTGATTTTGGAATGATGGAGGTCCTTTATCTAGGACACATTATCGGAGCAAAAGGAGTACAGGTGCATCATGAGAAAATTGAAGCCATCATGGAATGGCCCACTCCTAAGACACTCACAAAATTGAGAGGATTTCTGGGAATGTGCACATATTACAGGAAGTTTGTCAAGGGGTTATCTCAATTGTGTGCACCCTTGACCGATCTGACTAAGAAAGGGGCATTCAAGTGGGACGAGGAGGCTCAAAAAATGATGGACAAAATGAAGAAGGTGATGAGTACGTGCCAAGTCTTAGCCCTTCCAGATTCTAGTCTTCCATTTACCTTGGAGTGTGATGCATCCGAGGAAGGAATAGGAGCCATACTGATGTAGAACAGGCACCCTCTTGCCTACGAGAGCCGAAAAATCTGGGGTCCTGAGCCACTCTACAACATTTATGACAAAGAAATGTTGGCTATCATGCATGCACTAGCCAAATTCTGACAATACTTGGTAGGTTCTCGGTTTGTTGTCAAGTCAAATCATAACAGTCTCAAATACTTATTGGAATAGAAGGACTTGAACGAGAGGCAAAAAAATGGGTAAGCAGAATACAGTCCTATGACTTCGACATTGAGTTTTTCAAAGGAAAGAATAATGTGGTGGTTGATGCCTTATCTAGGAGACCATCCATCCTTGCCATAACAGGGATAACAGTTGATTGGAAAGACCAACTAGTGATGGAGTATGCAAAGGATCAGTTTGCGTGCCAACTACTGGACGGATAGGTACAAGATGAATATTTCAAGGTTATTAATGACCTCATCTACTACAAAGATCGAATCTTCTTGGTTTTTGGATCGACCTTCAAGGCCAAGGTATTGCAAGCATGCCATGACTCACCAATGGTGGGACATCAGGGGATCAGCAAGACATACAGGCAGGTGAGAGAAAGATTCTCTTGGAAAGGGCTGAAGGAGGATGTGATCAGGCATGTCAAAGAGTGTACGACATGTCAGGAAAACAAGGATGAGCACACACACCCAACAGGACTTTCACAACCCTTGCTCATTCTGGAGCACAAATGGGAAAGCATATCCATGGATTTCATCACCAGGCTACCAAAGATGCAAGGAAAGGACTGCATATTCGTAGTGGTGGACAGGTTAACAAAGTTTGCACACTTCTTTGCCATAGCTACCGACTTCAGTGCAGCACAGGTGGCCGAACTATTTTTCAGGGAGATTTTCAGGTTGCACGGCCTCCCCAAGACCATTGTCAGCGATAGGGATAGCAAGTTTATGAGTAATTTCTGGCAGGAGTTATTCCAGTTGGTTGGTATGGCCTTGACCCCTAGCACCAGCTATCACCTGCAGATAGATGGGCAGACAGAGGTAGTCAACAAGTGCGTGGATGGATATCTCAGAAACTATGTGGCAAGGCAACAGAAGGCATGGGTCAGATGGTTTCATTTGGGAGAATATTACTACAATACCACCCAGCATATGTCTATTGGCATGTCTCCATTCAGAGCTTTGTATATCTATGATCCTTTGTCATTTGTAGAGATTGCATTCGGAGATAGCATGGCACCGATTGTACAGGATTGGATACAGCAGAGCCAAGACATTCTCAGGGAATTGAAGGATCATCTACAGAGGGCACAAAACTAGCAGAAGGTCCAAGCAGACAAGCACAGAGTTGACCGGACTTTTGAGGTTGGCGATTTAGTCTACTTGAGGCTGCAACCATAAAGGTAGGCTTCCATTAAAATAAGTGGAGCTGAGAAACTGCAGCCACGTTTCTTTGGACCCTATAGAGTCAGTAGGAGGATAAGGGTTGTAGCTTATGAGCTGGAGCTTCCACAGGGTAGCAGAATTCACAATGTTTTTCATGTCTCATGCATTAAGAAAGCCCTCAGTCAACACATCAGGCCTATTGAGGTATTACCCCCCATGGATGAGGAGGGACATCTTGTTTTGATTCCAGAGGAGGTACTAGAACTCCGAGAGAAGAGGCTTGGAAACCAAAGCATCAAGGAGTACCTGATCAGGTGGAAGGATTTACCCATTGAGTATGCCACTTGGGAGAAGGAACACGTGGTAAGAGAAGTAGGTTTGGAATTGCTTGAGGACTAGCAATTTCAATCAGGGGAGACTGTAATGTCCCCCACCTCTTAGAGAGGTGATGAGGAGACTCAGTGGCCTAGGCACCCCCACTAGGTCATAATCTTACACTGAAGGGGGAAGTCAATGAGGCTAAAGTTATATTTTTAAGTTGACTTAAGAAAGGAAAAGGGATTAAGGGTAAAAGATATCTCAACAGAAGAATAGAATATTAACCCTGGGAGTTAACCTAACTCAACAGAGAATTAGAAGGAAAAAGTATAAGTAAGAGGCTAGGATGCACCCATTATTCATTCTAGTTTGGATTAGCATTTGCTATTGCTCTTGAGCCTTCAGTTTGGGGGTTTTGTTGTACAAACCCTTGTGAGCAACTCAGTGGTAAAATATCCACTCACCTTGTTCCATAGCTTGGTCTCGGGAATGAAAGATTCCTCCACACCATTCTAGTCCCAACTCATCTCCATCTAGTGCTTCAGAAGGTAGCAAGCCATACTTTCCTTGTGATTACAGCAAGGGTGCACCATCATCTAGAGGGAGGTTCGATCCAACTTATCAGAGGGCCTGGGGCCATTTCGACACTTGGGTTTTGTCTGCAGGGGCATGATCATCAGTTTGAGGAATTTTCAGGAGGGTTATCATCATCATATAATTATCTGCAGATTGGGACGTCTTGGAGCCATAGGGGACGTCCTGTGATTCAAAAAAAATCAGATCTAGAGAGATCTGCTTGAGATCTGGTTCCAAAACTTCTCCCACGGGATTTTCATAACCCGATCTATATTCTTGGAGAGTTTCACGCCATTTGGATGTGTATTGCTCCAGGGACGAGTTGCATTGGGGTTTCATCTATTCAGGAGGGTGCAACAACCTGAGGAGATTCAACAGTTGAAGGGGTTGGACTTGGACATTGGGCTTGAAACTTCAGGAGGAGGTTCCCACCACCCTGATCTATCATTGGGCTGAGTTTGGTCTCATTTGGAGCATCTTACCATCAGGGCCAAATTCTTGAGGGTTTCAGTCTTCACTTGGAGTGTGGCACTCTTCAGCTAGGGGGTTTGACATCCATATCTGCTGGGTATTGGTATTCATTACTTACTTAGCCTTTGGAGGCTTCTTTTGTAATGGCAGAGCATTTTGTAGCAGCTCATATCTATTGTTTGTACAAGCATCTGAGGTTTATGCCAGATCGATCATCTATTGTATTGATTCTGCATAATAAAAAGGTCAGATCTTGCTTGTGCTTCTATATCTTGATTGTGTTATGATCTTCATGTGTTGTATGAATCTTGTATGCACTTAATAACTCAATAAACACCTGCACATCAATAAATCAGTAGTAGTTAGTGATACCAAGCAGAAATTTTGGCTTGGGATCATTACATCCTTTCATCATCAGATCGAGCTTGTATAGCCCTCCAACTCTGACTCCTGTAGCAACTACTTTATAATGGTCTTTTACATCCTTCACAAGACAATGTGATTTTACAAAATCTACCTTCATGTCTTGATCTATTATGGTGGAAACAGAAATTAATTTTTTCCTTATACCAAGTACATGCATTACATTTTGTATTTGTTTAACACTACCATTTGGTAATGTAACAGAGATATCCCCATAACCTTTGATTTGATGTGACTGTTCATCACCAAGGTAAATGTTAGCACCAACATTAGTCTCACAATAACTATCAAACCAGTTTCTATTACAAGACATGTGGATCGATGCACCAGAATCTACATACCATGCATGCACATCATCTGTCTCAGCTGACAAAGCGACATCTGATATGAATAATTTGTGGAATTCATCATTGCCATTATCACCCCTTTCAGCAAAATTACTATTATGCCTCGAATTTCTATATTTGTTCTCATGTTTATGCTTATACCAACAATTCTTAGCATGATGTCCAGCTTTTCCACAATTATAACATGAATCACTCTTTCTCTGATTTGTATGAGACCGAGGAGATGTCATACCTTTATGTTCTTTTGCATATTGAGGTTTGCCTCCTTTGTTGCGTTCCCAAGGCTTTCCTTTACCCTTTGCCATCAATGCCAAATCTGAATGTGGAGGCTTTATGGTGAGATGGCTTATACGTTCCTCCTCTTGTAGAAGAATACCTGCAAGTTCTTCAAATGTCGGAGCATTCTCTCGAGCTGCAATACCTGTTATGAACATTTGGTAGTCTTCTAGCATGCCATTTAATGTGACAGTGACTAGATCAGTGTGTGAGACCTTTTCTCTTATGTCACCCAATTTATCTTTTAAATCTTTGATTCTTGAAATGAAATTAATAACATTTTCATTTTCCTCCATTTTGATTGAGAGCAATTTTCTTTTTAAAAACAAAACTCGGTTTGTATTAGCGGTTTGGTACAAACCTTTCAAGATGTCCCACATCTCCTTAGATGTTTTGCAATCTCTTATATGTAGAGATTAAAATCTATCTACCACATGAAATAACTCATCCATTCATAATTAAAAATGCATGCTTCAGATGCTAAATCCCATTGCTTGGGTTGGTCCAATGCTGAAGTTGAAACTGTGTCAAACACTGCCCAAAGCCATGTTTCCTCCCTGTCAGCTAGGAGCAACCTGTCTAGCTCCCTAGCTCCAGGATACCGTAAGGATATCCTGGCCCCCGTGCCCAAAACCCCCAGCAAACCGGTGCCCCCTACTTCTGGTTAACCAAAAACCCATAAAACAAACTCCCCACACCAGAAAAATAAGCACCTCAGACATACAATCTTCCCCCCTTTCAATAATTCTTCCTCCTCCAAAATAATCCTTCCACTCCCCCGTAAGACTCCTCCCGTCATATTCCCCTTCACCGACTCTCTTCCCCCTCATTAATATATTATCCCCCTTCATTATTATCTTATCCCTATATTTAATGTCTTATCCCCTTATTAATATCTTATCCTTATATTTTAATGTCTTATCCCCTCCTGCATACATAAATCATTTAATTAAACAAATTAAAATTATTAACCCTCTTAAATTTATTACCCATGTCATTGAATGTGATAGGTAGGTAATTAATTAATTAATTAATTAATCAAAAGCTATAACAATTAATTAATTAATAAATATTTAATTAATATTATTAATGCCAATCTATGTTTAATTAAAACCATGTTAGGACAATTAATTACCTAATTAATTTTACTTAATAATCCCTAAGCATATATTCAACTAGGGTTGTTACATATACCCACCCTTCAGGAAACTTCGTCCCAAAGTTAAGGTATCTTATGGTACAAAGGAAAAGAAACACGGTTCACACATTCATAACAATTAACCGACAATATTAGTAAGTAAGTCAAGAAAGATCATACATACTAGTATACATGTACAAGAAATGCATGTGTAGCTAGTACAGACAAGTCCCGTGCATATACTAATAATAAAAAACTATCATCCTTTAGTAATTTATGTATGCATCCAATCCAATCAACAAGACTAGTCTTTTATAAAAGACAACAACCAATCAATTGTTTGAGAAATCCTTTAATTACAATTATCTGGTTCAACAATTTTATTTAGACAACTGTGGTTTAGTTATGAAATTATGAATATATACACATTTTCTTTTTAGAATGGAAAACATTAAATTCCACCATAAGACAATTCTTCATACTTTCTCAACTATTTCTGCTAATCCTTCCTCCCTAACTTTCCTCCATCTCCATTCCTATCCTTCCTCTGCTAGACTATCTTGGAGCATCAACTATATTGACCTAACTCCAAATAGAACCCATAAGCGGAAGTGTCACTATCTCGACCAAGCTTCCCTAGCAGGCAACTGACAGTCATCATCACACGTCTTGGGGANTCATAAACTAACACCGTTCTCCCATGACTTCAGGTTTTGGAGGATACACAATGGGAAATGCCTCCACCCCTCCTAATAATAACAAGGGTCCACACCCTACATTGGAATATACAGTGGCACCGTGTTGCTGGGGATTTTCTCATCATTTATTCGGTTTTGGGCAGTGTCATCACCTGAAATCCTGCACTGGTCCACATATCATAGCAATGCATCCAAACCAATATAATTTCACATACAATATTCATATCATAATGTTTCTCGGCTAGTGGTCATGATATCCACTTTCATCATCATTACGTTGGCTATTTCATAGCCCATAACCTGCAGATTAGTCTGTAACACAAACTCATACATTTCTATGCATTATCATCATGTAATTG